>SKCR01030354.1:0-34629 GCA_019454045.1 Zanthoxylum bungeanum | reverse complement strand
ATGACAATGAGAGATTCTGATGGATCTAAGACCTTTTATGTAACCTCAGAAGGAAGAAATTTCTCGAAATCCACATATAAATCTCGATAGAATGGGATGACCACATCAGACTCAATAAGGTAGAACCTTGTATACCAAGAAGTACCAATGTCCATCATCGACTCTGGAATAAAAAGGATAGAGCCTTCATTACATTTTTCCCCAGCGTCGGCCCAGGCTTTCGACACGAGGATAGCCTATTCCACAAGTCTCATTAGGCTAATAACCCATCCCAGTCATATACTCTAACACTCTGTTGCTGAGGATGAACTTATACATGAGAGGGTTCTACTTCTCTAACCGAATATGCTCAGGATGGCTCACAAGATCTCCTCAAAGATTTAATGCCATGACCTGATTTTGTATTGAAAGATAAAGAAATGGCATAGGGAAAGAAAATACTTATTTTATTCATATGAAAAATAATTCAGTGTATATAGAAAGGAAAAAAAAAAGTGAAAACCCAAAGGCCATGTACACTTATAAATTATTTTTTGTAAAATCTTAGGCAGAAACGGGACCTTCTGACAAAGCAGTTGTGCCATTTGAAGTTGGTACAATGACTGGTAAAGTGGCTAAAGAAGACCCTACATCAGAGGTGGCAGATCCACTACAGGGGCGAGCAGGCGGGCCTAGTTGAGAAGGAGTATCTAGAGGTTTGGGTCAGTTTGAAAATGTGTGGCAGCCCCCGGAGTTTCCGCAGCCACCAAATGTCCTGGAAACCTAGACTTTCTTTGGCGTCATCCCCTAGATCATCCAAAAAGCTTATTTTGAGGCTCCGACTCCTGATATGATGGTCTGGGTCATAGTTCTGATCCACAACCCTGCAGTTGCATCACATTTATTAGGATCTCTCTAGTAAGACTTGTCAGCAAGATCTGTGACGCGGTACTTCCAACCCAGGCAATAACACCTGGCACTATTCACTTTATTGATGACGTGTACCGAGCATGGGAATGGGGAATAAAGAGCTTAAGCTCGTCTTGACGATGGTCATCAATACTCTTCAATTGCTCATTAAACTTGGAGACATCCACACTCATACCAGAATGCCTCTGGAGGAACTCACTTCGCTGCCTCTGAGACAGCTCTAAGTCCTACAAGAAGACAATACATAAGAAACCAAAGATAACTATAAATAAAGTGAAGCTAGAAACTCCAAATTAGAGGACCTCACTTGCTAAACCTTGGAGACTTCAACGCAAAGCTCCTTCTTCTCATCTGTAGTCATGGCCAAGTCCGCGTGCAGATCTTAATTTTCAATCTCTCTTTGATCCATCTTCTCCTTAAGCTTCAACTCGATGGCAACAAGAGTGGACACATAATTCTTGCGAGCCTCAACCTCACACTCCAACTTCACCTTAGAGACTCCACTACCTCCGAAGCCTTCACCAAGTTGTTATGTGCCTCCTGAAGATGAGTCTTTAACGTCTGTAGCAAGTGGACTGCACAGTTAGTAGTCACCCTACTGAATTGTCGGATCCCACTGCTGCGAGTAGGATCCTTAAGTAAAGAAAACAGCCCATGTATGCTGATGGAGAGGCAACGATGGAGTACATAGAGCCCAACAGATTCTGAAACTCCCTGATATCAAAAACAAAAGCACCAATAGGTGACGGCTCAGACAGTTGTTGTACAAGGCTCGTAGAAAGCCCAGAAGGATGTCGTACCAAAGGTAGTGCAGAAGAGGCCAAAAGAGATCCAGAAGCTAAAATGGGAAAATTTGAGACCAAAATATGGGACCTCAAAGCAGAGGTAGAAGGCGGAGATGCAGACAGAAATGGGGCTAGACCAGTATGAATGGCAAGCGTAGCAGACCCTAACCCAAAAATGGAAGTTGCGGAGCTTGGCCATATCTCAACCTCCGAAAGATATGCGTGGCAAACCAGATTTTTCAAGTTCGCTCAATCATGCTCATAAGGAGGAATGATTTCGAATATCGCGCTCGATTTAGGGGGTGGGAGATTCAAACCATTGACAAGTACATGTTTGCCCCAAATCTCTCATCAAAATAGACCTTCTGATGGGCGAACCACCCATGATCCATCTCCCGAAATAGAGACGATGGGTCACTAGCAATTAAAGAGGAGAACTAAGGGCCACAACATATCAGGGCCTAAAGGCCATCCTTGTTAACCACCATGTTGATATGAATCTCCTTTTTTCTCATCTCTTCTCTTCTAGCAGTTCAGGGCAATGAGGAATGTATACAAAACTATAAGATGGAAAGAAAAAAAAATAAACATATCAAACCTTACAATCCACTAAAAGAGCGTGAACTTCAAACTCAAAAGTAAGAATTGATAAAATGCATTGGTTCATCAAGAGTCGCAAATGAAAGATGACACGGTCGACACCACCAGTCTAGCAGTTACTGGTCACCATTAGCATACCCTTACAAGACCAGTTCTTGTCCGATGTAGGTATCTCTGAGAATATAATTGTTGACTTTTAGGGCGCAAAGGTGTACATGTTCACGCGCCCGGCGGACCCAGCCTTAGTCGGGGAGAAAGATAGAAGAAGTCACGAATGGTAAGGCGTGAGTCGTTGACCATGGAAAAGATAATGAAACCCACAACGTACCTAAGGCAATTTTGGGTTAGATAAACCAGATGCAAGTTGCAGAACACACAGATGTAGTGGAGTAGAGGGTGAAGGGGGAACCGAAGAATCTTAATGTGATACTCCCGTAGAACAACACCACCACGAGGGATAGCGGAGGGGTTAGTTTCCTAAAGGGATGCGCTCTCATGGAGGGTTGTAAGTAGACATCATAATGAACGTCAGTGTCCTCCCTCACGCGCTGAATCTTGTTGTTGAAAGAAGATGAAAAGGCTAAGGTAGCAGAAAAGTTGTGAGCTCGGGTTTGGAAGAGAGAGTGCTAGATGGAAACATTTTCACAAGATAAGTGAGCACAAGGGTTTAGAATTTGAAACTTTGAACTAATAGAGTTGACAAAAACTGTTAAATCGGTATTTATGTGATACGATCGTCGAGTTCCCAATGAGGTAAGAAAGAAACCCATAGCACTAAAAAGTCCACTGGAGGCCCAACTTCAAATTTGTTTGTTCTCACCATTTATTCAAAATGATGCGAACAAAAGGGAGAACTGTTTGGTGAAAAATCAGACGCCATATATATGGCCAAACACACTCCAAATGGTATCTAGAGCTATCGTTAGGGTCTAATTTCAGTATCTCCTCAGAGTCTCAGTATCTCCTCAAAGTTTGATTATATAACCTCTGTTGGGTATATACTATAGTCTCGGGATCAATTCAAGCAATGAAATCATGTGTGAATACTCAAAAGAAGTATGGCGGAATCATACTTACATTGATCGGCTTTTGCGATGCGAGGAACAACAAAAATCTTCAAGCTTTAACTCCAAGAGGCTCACGGCTTTGCTCTATTTTGTGCTCCAATTTTTCAGTCCTTCAAGCTCCAAGCTTGGTTTGCATTCCATGCCCACGGGTGGGTTTCCCTATCACCTTCGGAAGACTCCTAATGTGTGCTAGCACTTGGAAAAATTTGCCGCAAATTCTTCCTTTACTTCATCTTGTTCTCGGAAATTGCCAAAATTTATAGAAGAAAAAGGCCCTTGGCCGAGAGGTAGGAGAATGAGAGAAGAGAGGAGTTTGTGTGTTAGTTGGTTTTTGATCTCAAAAAAAAAAAATTTAATACATTTCCAAAAAAATGTACAAGGCATTAAAGCCATCCAACCACCACCATCAATCATGAATAGTGACTAGTTGTCAATCACTCAAAGTGACAAGACATACATCAATTGATTGACTAGTGATTTGACGCTTGATGTGACTTGTGGGCCGCACTTGAATTCGAAATGCGAGTGGGCCCGCAAACACTCCCGGGCTCGGGTTCGCTAATTCTGTATTAACGAATTTTCCGTTGAGACGTAATTAAATCAAATTTAATTAAATATTTTGCCTAGCAAAATTACTATTCACGTCGCTAGCGAATTAATTCTAAATTAACTCGTTCGCCCGAATTAAAATCTAATTTTAATTCCGCGTTGAAATCCAATTTCGTATAATATATCGAATATTTATTTTATCGATTATTCCAAATTAATCGTTCTCTCTCTTTTAATATATTTTATCTCACATAAAATATCTCTGTAATTAATCCCAGATTAATTTTCTCTCTCTTATAATTAATCCCAGATTAATAAAGTGTGAGTCATACGTCATCGGTGAATCTTCGGGAAGCGACCCATGAGATCCCCGGATATGTTGGCAGTAAATCCGGTCGTCGGACTATCCGAACATGTACGTACCTAGTACTACGTTTTTACCGATTTACAAGACATGGTTGGATTCTAGTAAAGCATTGTGCCTACCCAATTTTTCAGAAATATTCTTATTGGAATATGTGATCTATATCAGGTGTAGTATACGTAGTATTGTGTATTACGATCCAGTATCGGATGTCACGTGCAAGGCCTGAGGCTGGAATTGTGTCTGCCCCGTACGAAGCACATATCGGATCTCTGGTAACTAGTCTTTATAATCGGATAATCATGACCTAGTCATATTATCTTGATGACTGTAGTACAAAAGAGCACCAGTTCCGTATCCTAAGTGATCATCATCTCCACTATGACTGGAGTGATACTTCCGTCTTGACATCACACCTAATACACTACGATTCTCAATATGCCCAGAAGAGGCGTACACAGAACCTGTTAAAGCCTTGGACGACCAAAACCAAAGTATATTGATTGTCGCAAGTATTAGCGGTGCAAGTCTCAGGTTAAGACCAAATACATCTACCCTGATTCAGACTTCCATAGACACATAGTCATACTACCAATGGAATTCCGAGGGGTCTATCCAGAGAGAAGCTGTTTCCGTATCATCGGTAAACACAACCTCCTATTACACTTGCATGAGTATCCTATACCCAAATATATGAGAACTATGATGTTATGCTCCCACAACGCGCACAAGTGTAATACTAGTCTATTCCGCATTATCGATATTCAATCTCGATAATATTACGACTATGGATATTTAATGACTAAACTTTCGTGGATTGATACTGTCTCATATCATCTCAATCTGGAACTA
Organism: Zanthoxylum bungeanum; assembly: GCA_019454045.1. NCBI lineage: Eukaryota > Viridiplantae > Streptophyta > Magnoliopsida > Sapindales > Rutaceae > Zanthoxylum > Zanthoxylum bungeanum. The sequence continues at coordinate 29,503 of SKCR01030354.1, read as the reverse complement.
ATCATATGGACCTTTTATCATTAATACATCTTGCTAATCTAATTACAAATGATAAAAGAGCAATTTCCTTTGTCACATAGTTAATTTGTACAACAACACCATGATCTGTACAAATAGTGATGTTATGGGTCATAATTGTCCAACAACCTCCTGCCATAGTCTAGTTTCGAAGGCCCATCTCCACGGTCCAATCCAGAAACTTCTTTCAGGATCTGAAGCCAGAACCTCCGTTCAGAATTTGGATTCAAGATCATTTGGCAGGGTCTCCACCTCAGACCCTCTTCCGAAAAAAGCAAGCAAAGATCATGCGAGGAATAAGCCCGAGATATCAATTCCTTGATAACACGAATCTTCTAAAATAAGGAATCTGACAGCCAATTAATTACTTTTCGTTTCTTTAAGCTGGACAATCATCTAAAATAAGAAAGTGTCGAAATTTTAGGGAGTGAGCCGGTTAATAGGAAACATGAATGGAATGTAAATTCTGTACAAACAGTTACTTACGATTCTAAGTGTGACATATTAATTGGTATTAGAATCATGACAATAACAATAACAACAACAACAAAAAAGAAAAAAGAAGAAAAGAAAAAAAAAAGAAAAAAGAAAGAGCGTATTTAATTGTTAGAAGGTCAGTACAAATATTATAACTGCCATTTTTTAATAGTTTTGATGAGTTATAATTCATTATTACTGTGTGGGGGCCGCCTGCTGTGAGAGAAATGCCACTCGGCATATGATATACCATCTCGTACAGGTGAAATCATAATACTGTTGCATTATAAAATTCTTTAATAGCTGTGTCAAATTAGGTTTGTATTGGTTGGTTAATTAATTTTTTGAATAATGCCACTAAAAATTAATGCCTTAGGTGAAATTCTTTAATGCCTTATGCCATTTTTAAAACGTTTTTGAATGAGATTAATATCCGCCGGAGTTAGTTTTCCTGGCCCATAGAGTTCGGCGGTTATCAAGCAACAACATCAATGCTTATAAATTATTAAAAAATCACTCTAATTTATAATAAACACTTATTCTTTTAATTAATTAACCCTAATATTTTTATATTCTTCTTAATTAATCCAAACATTAATCATAAATTGACTTTATTCATATTTATATCCCTATTTTACTCCTCTTTATTGAGATAATATTTTTTTAAACAAATTTTTATCTTATTCACTGTTCATGGAATTCAAATTTTCATTATTCCATTTTTTTTTTTTTTTTTTTTGCAATGGTTGGATTTTTTTTATAAAGATATTTATATTTTTTTGTAACGAAAGTAAATTTTTTTAACCATACTCACAATTTTTAATTAGGACATTCAAATTTTATGTAAAAAATTCACATTTTTGTAAGAACCGTCACATTTTTCTGAAAAGACGGACTTTTTTTATAAGGTCAGTCACATTTTTTAAAGACATGCACATTTTTTTATGAGCTCAATCATATTTTATAGGCTTTCGTTATTTGCGACATATCAATTGTTGAGGATATTTGTGATCTTATGAAATTCCTAATAATTTGATAGAAGTTCTTTAACGAAATTATAAGTACGAATGTTAACTGTATATAATATTTCACATATTATGATTCGGAGTCTGGATGAAGGAGATACAAATATTTGAAAATGGTTTATCGATAATTTTTAAATGTAAAAGTAATTTTTTATCTATTTTTTAGTTGAAATATTTCAACGATATTACTTCTTTTAAAGATTATGATTTATAATCCAATAATATGTAATTTTTTCTTGAAATATTTTATATATTGGGAGATATTTAATTTTTAAATTTAAAATTATTATGATATGATAGATATATGAATGACGTGAAACTACCAAATAATAAGCATATTACATTATAGTTGTGTATTCAAATATAGCTTGTCATTTTTAAATAGTTTTCACGAGTTATAATATATTATTAAGTTGTTGTATGGGTGAAATCATATTACTGTTGCATTCTAAGGGGGTGTATTCAATTAATATTTTAAAAGACTTTTTTGGGTTAAATAAGTCTTGTGGTATTCAATTAAGATTTTTAAATAATCTAAAAAGTCTTGTGGTATTCCATTAAGACTATTATGATTTTTTAAAGAGTGTATCCAAATCTAGTGATATTCAATCAAGACTTTAAACAAGTAATAGAAAGTCTTATGGTATTGAAAAACATAATTATTTTGAAGGATTTTTTTTATGTGTGATTGTGTGGGACTTTTTAGTGAGAATCATAAATATCAAACTCTATAAAAAAATCCTACAATAACCCATGAGATTTTTTACATAAGATTTTGTTGACTGTTAGAAAACAGAAGATGAACACATAAGTTATCTCTTCGTGAACAAGTTGCTTGCTTATTAGTAATTTCTTCTTTTTTCTTTCAAACAAATCAATATGACATTTTTTTAAATGCAACTGGTAATGTCATTCCTCCAACTATTTTTCTTAATGAATTTCATTTTCGAGGAGGAAAATTCTATCATATTTAAAGATAATTTCCTAGATTTTCTTTGAGACCAGCAGAACTTCTTCAATCGGATAGATGATAATGTACAAAGGAAATTTAGCATAACAATGATTTTTTTCCTCGTTTTCTCGCTAATTTTTTACATGTATTTTTTTTATAAAAAAAAAAACCCAAATTTAAGGAAAAAAATATTTATCAAATTAAGATCATTGATGCCGATATGTTATCTTTTATTCCTAGGTCAGAGACATGACATTCAGTCACAGAAACTCAGAAAATAATCTGAGACAATTAAGCATTTTTGTCAGTAAAGTTATCTACACTGTTAGTAAAATATTGATAGATTGCTTAAGTCCGGGAAATATTACCGCCAGCATAGCTGGTAAAGAAAATATAGTTGTAATGGTTGAGGCATCCCCACCTAACCATGATAGAAATTATAACATTGTTAATTCAGTGAAGGAGTGACCAAGACGAGAACGGTCCAAGAAAAGAATGTCTCATTAAACTAAATAGACATTACTCATAATCCGATTAAAAGTGGGTTGATTAGCATCATTTAAAAAAAAAAAAAATTTATATGTGGTCCTTTCAAATTTTTTAAATTCTTATGATATAAATCTTTTAAAATCCAATAAGTAAAAAATCCTGATTAAAAAAACTGTAATAAAATCTTAAAAGTCATTACATTCTTTAAATAATCTTTTAAAATCCATTTGACTTATGTATTCATAAACAATCTTTTAAAATCTCAATTGAATACACCCCCTAAAATTCTTTAATGCCTTATGTCAAATTGGGTTTGTATTGGATGGTCAATTAATTTTTGATTAGCCACTAAAAATTAAATAAAACGTATTTCTCATTAAATAAATAATACTAAATAAATAAAACGTTTTTGAATGAGATTAATATCCGCCAAAGTTAGATATCCTAGCCCATATAGTTCGGCGGTTATCAAGCAACAACATCACTGCTTATAAATTATTAAAAAATCATTTTCATTATTCTAATTTATAATAAACTTATTTTGTTTTTTGGTTAATCCTTATATTTTTGTATTCTTCTTAATTACTCCAAACATTAATCAGAAATTAACTTTATTCATATTTATAAATTAGTTACATTGAACATTCACATTTTCCTGAAATGATGGTCACTTTTTTTTTATAAGGCCAGTCACATTTTAATGGAGGGGAGGGGAGGGGAGGGGAGGGAGAGGGAGGGATTTTAATTAAATATATGTTTGGTTCAAAGGAGGGGAGGGGAGGGGAGGAGAGAGTTTTTAATTAAATATATGTTTGGTTAAAGAAGAGAGAATAGAGATTTTAAAACTAATTTACTATTTTATCCTTATAGTATTTTATAAATAAAATTAAAACAATATAGGCTTTTATTATCTTTGAATTAAACAAATAATAAAATTAAAATTAAAAGCTGTTATTAAAAATAAAATTAAAACAAATATAAGATAAGAGAATAAAAAAAATTGAATGGTGAAGCAAATATAAGAGAGATTTGTAATTAAAATAATTTTGGATTTTAATGTATAAGTAGGGATAATTTAGTAAATGCATTTAATATTTAATTGCTCACTTTCTCTCCCCTCCAAAACCCCCCACTTTTGGAGGGGAGCAAAAATTGGCTTATGAGGGATTTTGCTCCCCTCCCCTCCCCTCCCCTCCCCTCCCCTCCAAAAAATTGAACCAAACAACCAAAATTTAAAATAATCCCTCCCTTCCCCTCCCCTCCCCTCCAAAACCCCCCAACCAAACAGACCCTAAGACAGTCACTTTTTTTGTAACGGTAATTACATTTTATAAGGACAGTCATATTTTTTTTGTGAGCTCAGGCATATTTTACAGGTTTTCATTATTTTCGAAACAACAACTGTGAGGCTACTTTTAATCTTGTGGAATTCTTAATAATTTGAGAGAAGTTTTTTAACGAAAGTTGTAGATATGAATGTTAATTATATATAGTTTTTCGCATATCGTGATTTGGAGTCCGAGTGAAGGAGATACAAATATTTGAAAATGGTTAATCGGTAATTATAAATGTAAAAGTCATTTTTTACCTATTTTTTGGTCGAAATATATCGACAATAATACTTATTTTAAAGATTATGATTTATACATTAATAATATGTAATTTTTTTTAGACACTTTATATATTATGAGATATTTAGATTTTAAATTTAATGTTGGATTAACAAAGCCTCCATTTTTCACATAGATCTCGCGCAATTTTCAATAGTTTTTATTATTATTTATTTTGTTCGGCATATTTATGTTATTTGACATATAAGTAGACTAAGTGGGATGGATTTTTTTCGTTTTGATTTAATTGGGAGAGGTCTTATGATTTTGGATTTATTAAGGGTCTGTTTGGTTCAACGGAGGGGAGGGGAGGGGAGAGATTTTAATGGAGGGGAGGGAAGGGGAGGGGAGGGGAGGGGAGAGATTTTAATTAAATATATGTTTGGTTCAAAGGAGGGGAGGGGAGGGGAGGGGAGGGGATGTGAGAGTTTTTAATTAAATATATGTTTGGTTAAAGAAGAGAGGAGAGAGATTTTAAAACTAATTACTATTTTATCCTTATAGCATTTTATAAATAAATTTAAAACAATATAGGCTTATATTATCTTTGAATTAAACAAATAATAAAATTAAAATTAAAAGCTCTTCATAATACGTGTTATTAAAAATAAAATTAAAACAAATATAAGATAAGAGAATAAAAAGAATTGAATGGTGAAGCAAATATAAGAGAGATTTGTAATTAAGATAATTTTGGATTTTAATGTATAAGTAGGGATAATTTAGTTAATGCATTTAATATTTAATTGCTCACTTTCTCTCCCCTCCAAAACCCCCCACTTTTGGAGGGGAGCAAAAATTGGCTTAGGAGGGATTTTGCTCCCCTCCCCTCCCCTCCCCTCCCCTCCAAAAAATTGAACCAAACAACCATTATTTAAAATAATCCCTCCCCTCCTTAAATTATTATGTCAACCCACGCAATAATAATATCACATCACTCATATGGTTGGCGGTAAAAATTAGTCCTGAACCCACAATGTAATCATGAAAAATTATTATGTAAAAAATAGTGATTTGAATCAAACACATGTTACGCACTCAAAATATATTTTATATACAATAATTGTTATGCATTTAAAATATATTTTATATATAATGCACCATCGGAAATAAACACCTCAATTGTAGGTTACAAGCTTTCCTCCAAAGGCTACAATTAAAAAGTCGTGACACGTAAAGAAATAAACTTGTTTAAAGTCTTTACATTTACTTCCCAAGCATTAAAATTAAAATCTCCCATGATTTCAAAGTTCGAATAAAACTCACACTTGTAGGTTGTTTTTCTTTATAGATTTAAAGTAGTAATACTCAATATATGTCTCTTGTTATATATAAGTATAGTTTTGAAAAAAAAAAAAATGTAGTTTTATCCTTATTTTTCCATATTAGATAATAAATTAATACTTGATCATAAATAAAATAATAACACCATTTTCTTTGATTCAATTGAGGTCTAGGTTGCATCCCCTTTTGGATTTTGTGAAATAAAAAATTAATAGCTTGGAACTTCACTACAAGAATTATGGCTTTTAGAGTCCAAATATTTAGCGTCGAAACAGTATTCGACGCTAAAAGTGAGTTTTAGCGTCAAATATCATTTTCGACGCTATATGTCATATTTTTAGCGACGGAATAAAATTTCGACACAAAATATTAATGTTTTAGCGTCGAAAAAAGGTTTCGACGCTAAAATCAGTACTTTAGCGTCGAATAATATTCGACGCTGAATAATTTTATTATTGTAATAATTTTTGGCGCCAAATATTACATTTTTAGCGTCAAAAACGGAGTCGACGCCACAAATATACTTTTAGCGTCGAACATATATCGTCGCTAAAGGTTTATGAAGTTTCCACCGACAAATCCTTGATTCTTTCGCATCTAAATTAAATTCGACGCTAATTTTTTGATATTTAGCGTCGAAAAAACAGTTTCGACGCTAAAAACGGCAACAATTAGCGTCGAATTTGAATATTCGACGCTAAAGATAGATTAAAATGCAGATTGCCACCAACCCTTCTCCCCCTCTGTTTTTTCTCTCATTCTCTTCATTTTCATCCTCTGAAATCTGAGAATTTCTCCTCTACAGCCTCACATCTCTCCTAAAAATTTTCAATAAAATTGTAATCAATTTCCGATAAGGTAATTCTTCTTTCATATTTCTTTATTATTTTCAATTTTTATGATTATATATGTTGTTTATATGTTGTTTGTTAGTGATTTATGATTCATATATGTGGAGTAAGTATATTAATTAATAAAATATAATTTTTTTGTAAACTATTTAATTTATCAACCAAATATATATATGCTTAAATAAAGTATTACTGAATTAGTAATATTGATTACTGTAAAATGATATCTAATAATTATATTATTATATTTAGGTATTCTGCTGAAATGGATAGAAATTGGATGAGCTCTTTGGATAGATTGAGTGTTGAATATCGTAATGGAGTGTCTGAGTTTATGGAAGTCGCAAAGCAACACATTGATGCAGAAGGTCGTGTTCGTTGTCCATGTGCAAATTGTTTGAATAGGAAAAGGAAGCGGTTAGATGAAGTTCATAATCATTTATACATGCCAGGAATATCACCAACTTACCGTACGTGGATTTATCACGGTGAGCAGTATCATTCTCAGTCACGGTTTTTGATGTCGGCGAAGGGAGCAGTAGTTACAATCAACTTGCAAACGATGAGATCACCGATATTTTGCATGACTTACAAGGTCCACAACTTGGTCATAGTGTTAGTGGTGACATGCCAGTGTTAAGTGGAAATGATCAAAATTTATTTAGTGAACTACTTGATGAGGCAAAAAAAATTCCATTCGAAGGTGCTGGAATGTCGATCTTGAATTTCGTTGTGAAATTATTACACATTAAAGTGATCAACAGAATGACCAACAAAAGTATCGATATAATGTTAGAGTTACTGGCCCAAATGTTACCGGTTGGAAGCGAATTGCCTAAGTCGTACTACGAGGCAAAGAAAATGTTGCGTGATCTGGGAATGGGGTATGAATCCATTCATGCTTGTAAGTTTGATTGTGTATTATTTCATGCCGAGTATGAATCACTTGAACATTGTCCGATATGTGGTGAAAGTCGGTACAAAGTCCGTGGTATGGGGAAGAAAGTGCCTCAAAAGATATTGTGATATTTCCCTTTAACGCCCAGGCTGCAGAGATTGTTCATGTCACGACACACAACGACTGATATGATGTAGCATCATGAAAAGAGGATCGGTGCGGAGGGCATACTTAGACATCCTGCGGACGGAACCGAATGGAAGGAATTTGATGACATGTACCCCCGTTTCGCTGAGGACCCCGTAATGTCAGGTTAGGTCTTGCCTCTGATGGTTTTAACCCATTTGGGAATATGTACAACTCTTATAGCATCTGGCCCGTTATTGTCATTCCATATAACTTACCTCCATGGAAATGTATGAAGGATCCGTTCATGTTTATGTCATTGCTTATCCATGGTCCACGTTCACCTGGTAAAGATATAAATATTTACTTGAGACCATTGATCGAGGAGTTACAAACATTATGAAATGTGGGTGTGCATACCTATGATGCAGCTTCAGAGCAGTATTTTCAGATGCATGCCGCATTATTATGGACCATTAATGATTTTCCAGCCTATGGTTCATTATCTGGATGGAGCACTAAGCTTATTGATAATTCTGTTGATGATTACTTAGCCAGCTTGAACCGTGTTTGTTTTAATTTTACCTGGTGGGCGGAAGCTCACTCTCAGATTGGAAAGCTCCATTCTCATGATGCAAATTTCTTTCGTAATTACATATTCTCGTAACTTTAAATTGGTTGTTCTTAACCACAATTTTTTTTTTTTTTTTTTTTATGTATTTTCCTTATTACATTTGCTTTTTTATCTTTCTTTTAATGATTGATTATGTTAGAGGCCGATATTGTTTGGTTTTCAAGTTTCTGATATCTTCCAACTCCATTATTTAGACAATCCTTATATTATATTAAATTCTTTAATATTTTCATTTATCAGATCGCTCCCAGTGGCTCGGGTTAGCATAATATCTGGCAAATCCTTGGGAATGTAACCTGGTTACTAATTTTATTCACTCAAAAAAATGCTTAAACGAAACTAATTAAAGAGAAATGACGAAAGCCAAGAAATATCTTGATTTAAAAAGGGATTCGGATGTGATTTGGAGTAAATGCTACGTACAAATTATTGTGGGAAACCCTTATACGCTAAACAACTATAAATATGTGTACCATCGCTGCATGTACAAGCCACAACTATATTCAAAATAAAAACCAATAAAATTTGATCCTACCAACTTTCTCAAAATGACAAATTTATGTTCCAAAAAGAACTTATTCCGATGGAAATGCCTTACTCTATGTGTTTTTTTAGTCAGTTGCAGTCCTCCAGAGGACCCAATCAAATGTTCATCAAATAATTCCAGCTGCACCATCACAAACTCCTATGGCATGTTCCCCGATCGAAGCATTTGTAAAGCAGCTAACGTAACATATCCAACCACAGAACAAGAGCTCATTTCAATAGTGTCAGCTGCAACCATGGCCAAAAGAAAAATGAAAGTGGCTACTCGTTTCTCTCACAGCATTACAAAGCTTGTATGCCCAGATGGCCAAGACGGGTTACTTATCAGCACAAAATATCTGAACCACATATTAAAAATCGATGATGAAGCAATGACAATGACAATGGAGAGTGGTGTTACTCTGAGGCAGATAATTAATGAGTCTGCCAAGTCTGGGCTAGCGTTGCCGTATGCACCCTACTGGTGGGGCTTGACCATCGGTGGGCTTCTTGGAACTGGTGCACATGGGAGCTCGTTATGGGGTCGAGGGAGTTCGATTCGATTCATGATTATGTTGTTGAATTAAAAATTGTAAGTCCCGGAGAACCTGAAGATGGATTTGCTAGGGTTAGGGTTCTGAGAGAGAACGATCAAGATCTTGATGCTGTTAAGGTTTCACTTGGTGTTCTTGGAGTTATATCTCAGGTATGTTTATCGTTCCCTTATAATTATTCTCAAGATTAAGATTGGGTTATATTTAAATTATTATTATCGAATTTAATATAAAATTTAGTTCAACACTAAATATTGGAGAAGATTTTAGCTTATCTTGAGAGTTTTTTTTTTTGTGTGTGTTTCCTTTTGCGCCTTGTGCTTCACATGACTTCAATTTAATTGATACTGAAACCAAACACTAACTTAGTATTAAACTATAGCTTAAATTTAATTAGGTAGCAGCTTTGAATTATTTTCGAGTTTTCCATTTGTTATTATGAATAAGATTTATTTAGTTTTCTTGATTTAATAATTTATTGTGCTTGATAAAATAATAATTTCAAATAAAATATAATAACATCAAAGAATACATATAGGGGATTCCAACTAATGAAAAAACAATGTTTGATTTTTTGGTTTCGGTATTGATTTAATAATTTCGCCATATCATACTTCTTCTCTATAAACTTAATTATTATTTTGTATACAAATGATGATTTTCTATTCCATTTTGATTCCTTATATATATATATATATATATATATTAATATAAAAACCTTTTGGTCAAATATGGAAGATCATATTCCGTTAGTCAGGCCATTATATGGACTCACATTAAATAAATCATGATAATTCATTCAATATTCAATACAAACTCAACTCAACATTGAATATTGATTTTATTTTTTAATTATTTTTTATTATTATATGGCCACTTAAATCCCTGCATATAACAATACAAAAGTAAAAAAATAAAATAAAAAATCCTGGGATATGAAGGAAATATACTAAAATTGAAAATAAATATAAGCAGGTGACTCTGAAACTGCAACCTCTCTTCAAGCGATCAATAACATACCTGACGAAGAATGATTCAGACTTAGGAGATAAAGCAGCTACTTTTGGACATGAACATGAGTTCGCGGACATAAGCTGGTACCCCAGTCAAAGCAAGGCAATTTATCGAGTTGATGATCGCATTTCCTCTAACAAATCTGGCAATGCTCTCTATAGTTACATTCCATTCCGTTCCACGCCTTCATCTACTTTAGCAATCATCAGAACTACAGGTCAGCTTCTATTTATTTACTATTTTTTTTAATAAATGACCTCAAAAGGTGAAGTATAAAACAAAATCTTATATCCCAATTAAATTGACATCAAAGATTTTGTCTCAAATCATATACTATCGAGAACTCATCAAGAGTGTTGCATTAAAAAGATAAATAAAGTTCGATACATGGGGAGAATAAAAAAGCCTAAGTTATTCAAGGAAGATACTAGCCTCATTAAAATATTTTTCAACCTAAAAAAGGAAAGTGTGTCGGCGTCCAACCAAAAAATTAATAAAGTAGTAGTAAAGAAATAGGAAGAAATGATTAAGAAAATATATAGCTCAGGAAAGCATTAGAATCATGATAGAGAAGTTTTAAAGACTGAAAATGAGCTTCATCCCACCAAGTGAACTCATCACCGGTGCATACAATGTTAGCTAAACAATTAGTAATTGAATTGACCTCACGGTATATACATCAGAGATTTGATAATTCATATGAGTGACCATTTGTAAACAATTGAACCAGCTTCTATTTATTTAATTGTGTTTAATGTAATAATTAAGCTCTAATTTAAGTTTTGTGACTAACTTTCATGCTTAATTCTGGTGCATAATGTCTATATTGTTAATCAGAGGAGAATCAAGAAGCTACAGGTGACGCTAATGGGAAATGCCTCGGGGCGAAGATCATTACGTCAACGCTCACGACTTCGGCATTTGGTTTAACAAATAATGGTATTTCTTGCGCTTTTCATTTCAAGCCAATTAAGGTTAGAAAATGCTATTTTAGTCCATAGAATTTGGGCGAATTATTCAGTTAGTCTTTATATCATATAAAATATTATTTTATTTAAAAAATAAAATTAAAAATAAAAATTAGATCCAAAGTAACACCGGGACGTTTTGGATACTTTTATAAAACATCATGGACTAACTGAGTAATTGACAAGAATCATATGGGCTAAAAGAGAATTTACCTTAATTATGGCAAAAACTAAACTATGTTTTTTTTTTTTTTAATGTATTTTCCTTATTACATTTGCTTTTTTATCTTTCTTTTAATGATTGATTATGTTAGAGGCCGATATTGTTTGGTTTTCAAGTTTCTGATATCTTCCAACTCCATTATTTAGACAATCCTTATATTATATTAAATTCTTTAATATTTTCATTTATCAGATCGCTCCCAGTGGCTCGGGTTAGCATAATATCTGGCAAATCCTTGGGAATGTAACCTGGTTACTAATTTTATTCACTCAAAAAAATGCTTAAACGAAACTAATTAAAGAGAAATGACGAAAGCCAAGAAATATCTTGATTTAAAAAGGGATTCGGATGTGATTTGGAGTAAATGCTACGTACAAATTATTGTGGGAAACCCTTATACGCTAAACAACTATAAATATGTGTACCATCGCTGCATGTACAAGCCACAACTATATTCAAAATAAAAACCAATAAAATTTGATCCTACCAACTTTCTCAAAATGACAAATTTATGTTCCAAAAAGAACTTATTCCGATGGAAATGCCTTACTCTATGTGTTTTTTTAGTCAGTTGCAGTCCTCCAGAGGACCCAATCAAATGTTCATCAAATAATTCCAGCTGCACCATCACAAACTCCTATGGCATGTTCCCCGATCGAAGCATTTGTAAAGCAGCTAACGTAACATATCCAACCACAGAACAAGAGCTCATTTCAATAGTGTCAGCTGCAACCATGGCCAAAAGAAAAATGAAAGTGGCTACTCGTTTCTCTCACAGCATTACAAAGCTTGTATGCCCAGATGGCCAAGACGGGTTACTTATCAGCACAAAATATCTGAACCACATATTAAAAATCGATGATGAAGCAATGACAATGACAATGGAGAGTGGTGTTACTCTGAGGCAGATAATTAATGAGTCTGCCAAGTCTGGGCTAGCGTTGCCGTATGCACCCTACTGGTGGGGCTTGACCATCGGTGGGCTTCTTGGAACTGGTGCACATGGGAGCTCGTTATGGGGTCGAGGGAGTTCGATTCATGATTATGTTGTTGAATTAAAAATTGTAAGTCCCGGAGAACCTGAAGATGGATTTGCTAGGGTTAGGGTTCTGAGAGAGAACGATCAAGATCTTGATGCTGTTAAGGTTTCACTTGGTGTTCTTGGAGTTATATCTCAGGTATGTTTATCGTTCCCTTATAATTATTCTCAAGATTAAGATTGGGTTATATTTAAATTATTATTATCGAATTTAATATAAAATTTAGTTCAACACTAAATATTGGAGAAGATTTTAGCTTATCTTGAGAGTTTTTTTTTTTGTGTGTGTTTCCTTTTGCGCCTTGTGCTTCACATGACTTCAATTTAATTGATACTGAAACCAAACACTAACTTAGTATTAAACTATAGCTTAAATTTAATTAGGTAGCAGCTTTGAATTATTTTCGAGTTTTCCATTTGTTATTATGAATAAGATTTATTTAGTTTTCTTGATTTAATAATTTATTGTGCTTGATAAAATAATAATTTCAAATAAAATATAATAACATCAAAGAATACATATAGGGGATTCCAACTAATGAAAAAACAATGTTTGATTTTTTGGTTTCGGTATTGATTTAATAATTTCGCCATATCATACTTCTTCTCTATAAACTTAATTATTATTTTGTATACAAATGATGATTTTCTATTCCATTTTGATTCCTTATATATATATATATATATATATATATTAATATAAAAACCTTTTGGTCAAATATGGAAGATCATATTCCGTTAGTCAGGCCATTATATGGACTCACATTAAATAAATCATGATAATTCATTCAATATTCAATACAAACTCAACTCAACATTGAATATTGATTTTATTTTTTAATTATTTTTTATTATTATATGGCCACTTAAATCCCTGCATATAACAATACAAAAGTAAAAAAATAAAATAAAAAATCCTGGGATATGAAGGAAATATACTAAAATTGAAAATAAATATAAGCAGGTGACTCTGAAACTGCAACCTCTCTTCAAGCGATCAATAACATACCTGACGAAGAATGATTCAGACTTAGGAGATAAAGCAGCTACTTTTGGACATGAACATGAGTTCGCGGACATAAGCTGGTACCCCAGTCAAAGCAAGGCAATTTATCGAGTTGATGATCGCATTTCCTCTAACAAATCTGGCAATGCTCTCTATAGTTACATTCCATTCCGTTCCACGCCTTCATCTACTTTAGCAATCATCAGAACTACAGGTCAGCTTCTATTTATTTACTATTTTTTTTAATAAATGACCTCAAAAGGTGAAGTATAAAACAAAATCTTATATCCCAATTAAATTGACATCAAAGATTTTGTCTCAAATCATATACTATCGAGAACTCATCAAGAGTGTTGCATTAAAAAGATAAATAAAGTTCGATACATGGGGAGAATAAAAAAGCCTAAGTTATTCAAGGAAGATACTAGCCTCATTAAAATATTTTTCAACCTAAAAAAGGAAAGTGTGTCGGCGTCCAACCAAAAAATTAATAAAGTAGTAGTAAAGAAATAGGAAGAAATGATTAAGAAAATATATAGCTCAGGAAAGCATTAGAATCATGATAGAGAAGTTTTAAAGACTGAAAATGAGCTTCATCCCACCAAGTGAACTCATCACCGGTGCATACAATGTTAGCTAAACAATTAGTAATTGAATTGACCTCACGGTATATACATCAGAGATTTGATAATTCATATGAGTGACCATTTGTAAACAATTGAACCAGCTTCTATTTATTTAATTGTGTTTAATGTAATAATTAAGCTCTAATTTAAGTTTTGTGACTAACTTTCATGCTTAATTCTGGTGCATAATGTCTATATTGTTAATCAGAGGAGAATCAAGAAGCTACAGGTGACGCTAATGGGAAATGCCTCGGGGCGAAGATCATTACGTCAACGCTCACGACTTCGGCATTTGGTTTAACAAATAATGGTATTTCTTGCGCTTTTCATTTCAAGCCAATTAAGGTTAGAAAATGCTATTTTAGTCCATAGAATTTGGGCGAATTATTCAGTTAGTCTTTATATCATATAAAATATTATTTTATTTAAAAAATAAAAATAAAAATAAAAATTAGATCCAAAGTAACACCGGGACGTTTTGGATACTTTTATAAAACATCATGGACTAACTGAGTAATTGACAAGAATCATATGGGCTAAAAGAGAATTTACCTCAATTATGGCAAAAACTAAACTATGTTTTTTTTTTATCTTTTGGTCTAAATAGATTTAATCTTTACGGGCTATCCTGTAATTGGATATCACAACCGTCTTCAGTCATCTGGGACCTGCCTTGATAGCCTTGAGGATTCATTGATCACAGCTTGCCCTTGGGATCCTAGAATTAAGGGAGAGTTCTTTCACCAAACTACATTCACTATTGGATTGTCTGTTGTCAAAAGCTTCATCAAAGATATCCAAACACTAATTCAATTAGAGCCTAAATCATTATGTGGCCTAGAACTCTACAATGGCATTCTCATGCGCTATGTTAAAGCTTCAAGTGCTTACTTGGGGAAACAAGAGGATTCATTGGACTTTGATATCACATACTACAGAAGCAAAGACCCAAAATCTCCAAGGCTATATGAAGACATACTTGAGGAAATAGAGCAAATGGCTGTCTTCAAATACGGAGGGTTACCCCACTGGGGAAAGAATCGCAACTTGGTGTTTGATGGAATCATTAAGAAATACAAAAATGCTGGAGAATTCTTGAAGGTTAAAGAGAAATATGATCCATTAGGGTTATTTTCTAGCGAGTGGACAGATCAAGTTCTTGGATTGAAAGAAGGGGTGACGATATTCAAAGAGGGTTGTGCGTTAGAGGGATTGTGTATATGCTCACAAGACATTCATTGCGCTCCAACAAAAGGGTATTTTTGTAGATCAGGCAAAGTTTACAAGGATGCCAAAGTTTGTACACGTATAAATTATTCTAAGAGGCTCATATGATTTTAGTCATTATTAAATTATTGGAGGACTTATTTGAGACTTCTAATCCTTGTCCCAAACTTTACAAAAATATTTTATTATATATTAAACTTTTAATGTAACATATCATATATATTTTATAATATACAAATAATGATTCTTGAGACGAGATCTATAAATATTATAACTTACTAGCACAGGGCCCGCACTTTATGCGGATTGGATATATATTTTAGGTATTGATATTGTAAATGTTTCGAATCTCGCCGATTTTTATAATCTAAATGGGATAATTGATATACTTATACATAATATTTATGCTTATTTCGTTTGTCTCGTAGTTCTCAAATAATATTTATAATTCAATGTGCAAAAGCTAATAGTAAGAGTTTACATCCTGAAGTAAAGTAAATAATAATAAAAAATTTATAGCAATAATTCAAAATATAATAACAAATAACAATAGACAAAAAATCCATAAAAAATTAGGTTTTGTGGACGACTACTATTTAGGTTTCTTATTTTAATAGAAGAATATATATTTATATTGTAATAGGATTTTTATTTTAATAATTTATTATTTCAATTTTAAATTTAAATAATAAAAATTTTAGTTGTAAATATTAGGTGCCACGTAAAATTTTTTATTTGAATAGAAGATTATAATATATCTTCTTATTATAATATGACGTGATAAGAATGCTTATATATATATATATAGTCGGATTATTTATGATGTTATTCAAAAATTAATCCGATAGTATAATATGTCTTATTATTATAATAGATTTATTAATTTAATTTTATAATTTAATAGTGTTTTTTAATTGTAATAGGGTAATATAATAAGTTTTCTTATTATAATACAGTTCTTATAAAATTATAATATGTATTTTTTTTATAATAGATATTTTATTTAATAAGAAATTATAATAGGTTTTTATATAATAACAAGTTTCTTATGTTAACAATTTATTATTTTAATTTTATAATTTAATAATAAAACATCATTGTAGTGATATTTTAATTTTATAATTTAATAATAAAAAATTAATTGTAGAGATTAAGTTAATGTTAGATAATTTAATAGTTATTTTTTTATTTTAATATGATTCTTATTTACCTATCTATATCATCATTATATTACTAATTTTAGAAGAATTTGAAACCTCCACAATCAATCTCATAAAAATGAAGCTCTCACATTCATTCTCAAACAATCTTTACACTCTCCTTATTTCAATGGTTATCATTATGATTATTGAGTAAAATATTTATTTGGGGAGTTGTCACTATTGAGGAGTTAAATAAGGATATTTAATTGAGAATAATAATAAGAGGGATATGATTATTTGCACTCTAATTTTTACTTTGAGAAACTCTCATTTTAATGAAATTTTATATTCCTTAAATAACCTTACAGTAATTACTTTTAAGGACAAGATAATTTTAATTAATTTAGTATTATTATTTTTACACCAATTTATCTTTTCTTCTCTAATTATTGCTTTTTATTTTAATAATTATGATAATGGATGGATTTTGCTTTTACAACCAAAATGAGGATTGGTATTTCAATTTACTAAAATGACATAGATATACTACCTTATATTGAGGATGTTGACACACTAACAAAGTGATTTTTTACTCCCAAGTATAAGAGTGTCGAAATAATAAAATAATTTGGTAAGTCCGGGGGCGATCCACATGTAATAGAATTAGTAAAATAAAATAATAATTCGAGTGAAAATAAAAAGATTGAATTGTTTGAAGTGATTGACAATTTTAAATTGGACTACAACAATAAAATAAAATATTGGGGCAAAGGGATCCACTTTTAATATTTCAAATTTTGAGAAATCTTGCTTTTATTATATATAAATTGTCATTATTACCTAGTTAATTTATTTCAGGAATTAATTATGACAAAACATATAAAATCAATCATAATGGCAGTGATAACATTTGTCTATAACAAGTCCAGTTAGGTACTCAATTATGCCAAATATATAAAATCAGTCATATAGGCGATAACAAAATTTGTAAATAATTAATCCAGATTTAAATTAATTATTAGTCTTCATATTATAATTCATATATTATAATATAAGTAAGATTAATTCATATTTTTATATTAAGAGTTTCACCATTTACCTCAACAGGATATAATTAGCTACTCATACTTTGAATAAAAAGACATATAATTTTATTACTGAAAGAAAAAAAATTATAACAAAACTTGAAAAATAAAATATATTAGAGTTGGAACCCTTCACAAAATCTCAGAGAGAATTCTATGGAGGAAGCTGAAGAAAACGAGGTGCTGAGCACCTATATTTATAATAGAATGCTTAACAACTCTTCTATTTTTTTATTTTTCTTGACTTTGGCTCACTTTTAAAAAAAAAAATTCAAACAATTGTCATAATCCACCGAAAAGTGGATTGTGACCTTTGAACAAATTTTTTTTTTTTTTTGTTTTCAAATTATATGCAGTACACATTGACTTCTTCATCAATTTCGACCTTGAAAACCGCAGAACTAGAAACTCTTGTAAGGAGTAAGGTGGTAGGTATTTGAATATTCTTTCATCTAGAATTGGAATCGTCTCAATCCGATAACAAAGTAAAAAATTATTGCCAAAATACGAAAATTGTACAAAGTTGGAATTTCCGAAATTGTACACTATTAGAACGCCCTTTTAAGTTTTTGGCCTCCAAAATCCATGTCACGTCCATTTTTCTATTTATGCCTTCAAAGTATTATTTCACCAACATAAGAAATAAAAATCATAATAAAAATATATAAAACATAAATTTAATTTTGATTTCACAAATGTGCTAAATTAAGGTGATTAATGAAACTACAAGTGTAAAATGATTAATTTTATTTTTAATAAATGTACACTTTTTAGTGTTCATCACACCCCAACCAGCTTATTACTAGTCCCCAATAATTTAAGTGAAAACTAAAAAAAAAAATTCTTATCTAAATTAGTGATTGTTTTATTTCTTTCTAAATTATCAAATAAGCAAATTCTCATGTACTTTTTATCGTTCTTTCATACACCCATAAAATAAAGTATCAATCAATTCATTATGCCAACAATATTCACAGGTCTTGTTGTAAAGATGGTAATATTTTTATCCTAAAGTTATATCAGAATTCACACATGTTGGCAATGACAGTTTATTTATATACAAAAATAGTTTTTTTTTATAATAATACATCTTTAACCCTTGAAATGAGCTTTAGGCCAGTGACTCTCAAACCAGTTGGCTTTAGGGAACTAAGTATTAAGACACCCCTACAGACTTAATTGCTCGAATCACAAATGTCAAAAAGAAGAAGTGTTTGATTTCCTTAAGCTTTCTCTTTAACCCATATAACGAGCTTTGGGCCAGTGATGTAATACTTTATGCCAAAAAAAAAAAAAAAAAAAACAAAAGGGGTCGTGGGGGTGGGCCAGAAGCTTTTGAATTATAAGGGGTGAAATAAATTTTTTTTGGAGAAGCCGTCTCTCTCTCTTTCTTAAATTCTTTTCCATTTTTCTCTTTCTTTCAGCTGCTCCCTCTCTCTGCCGATTTGGAACCGCCGCCGCCGCTTCACCGCCGGCCATCAGCCACCACGCGCCGGACCGCCAGAAGGCTGCCGCCGTCAGCTTTCCATAGCCGCCGAGATCGAGCCGATCCGCTGCCGGACGCTCCTCCACGCGCCGCTTGAAGGGAGCGACTCGCCGCCGGTTCTTCTGCAATTTCAGGTCACCTCCGATCACTTCTGACGTCACCTCCGGCGAGTGGGCACTTTTCAGGCCGAGATCTTTCCAACGCCGGTGGTCACTTCCCGATCCGACATCGTTTGGGTTGTTTTTCGTTTTATATCTACTGGTAATTCGGGATTTGTACTGGAAGTTGAGATCCGACCGTTGGATCGGCAATCCGATTGCACCAGATTGTTGCTCTCGATTATACGAGCGTTTTGGTATATATTTTCACCGTCGAAAGTATCTGTTTGTGGGACCCAATTTTTGGTGGTGGGGCCCGATCTTCGTTGTGGGGCCCGCTTGCCTCGTTAAGCTTATCAGCAAGTTCTGAAGCCGTTGCTGTGATTCTTGAGATATTGGCAGACTAGTGAGTCTTTTTTTGAGAGATTTGGAGATCGTTGGAGCTCGATTCTTGGCGAGGATATAAATTTATTCAGAGCTTTTGCATGGATAGAGGTAAGTACACTCTGTGGTGATTCTCTTAACATATTGTTTGATGTTTGATGGTTGTTGTGAGAGTCGGTATATATAAATATAATGGTATATTATATATATATATATATTTATATTATATATATATATATATATTATATATATATATATATTGTGAAGATATAATATTGAGATATTGAAAGTATGATAATATGAGATCATAATTATTGATATGAGATTTGTGGATTGGATGTGAGATGTGATTGTATGGATTATGTGTGTTGTTGTGATATGCTGCCGGGTTTGGTATAATAGTGGTCGGATTTGAGATGAGAAGAGATGTGATGATACATCAGATGAGATGAGATGATAGAAAACCTTGGGAGTTGTCATTGAGGACTCTCCTACTGGTTTTGATTTGGGGGAGTACGGGGGCTTCCTCATTGAGTACATTTTACTCACATTTTACGAGTTGATATGGCTGGAAACCTTGGAAGTTGTCATTGAGGACTCTTCCATTGGTTTTGATATGGGGGAGTACGGGGGCTTCCTCATTGAGTATATTTAAATCCTCTGTTATACTAGACCCGGAGTAGCAGCCTTGTTTGATGGATGTTGGTACTGTTGAGATGGGATGTTTGTTGTGATGATATTATAATATATGTTATTTTCATATATTGTATTATGATATAAATATATATATATATACATATATATTTGTATATGTTCGTTGGAAAATTGATTAAGTAATCAGTAGCATGAGAACATAATGGTGAATAATAATTTGAGATATAAATTGTATATTCGTACTATGAATTGAAATATTGAGTACTATGTGATATTGAGATGAGTTGATGGATGAAATGAGATGAGATGTGTTGTATTGGATGTTGTGTGAGATTATTGTTATGCTATCGGATTTAGTATGATAATGGTTGGAGATAGATGTGATGAGACATCAGGTGGTTTGAGATATTGATAAACCTTGGAAGTAGTGATGAGATACTCTTCCATTGGTTTCGAGTTGATGGTAACCCTTGGGAGTTGTGATATTTTATCTCACATAAAATATCTCTGTAATTAATCCCAGATTAATTTTCTCTCTCTTATAATTAATCCCAGATTAATAAAGTGTGAGTCATACGTCATCGGTGAATCTTCGGGAAGCGACCCATGAGATCCCCGGATATGTTGGCAGTAAATCCGGTCGTCGGACTATCCGAACATGTACGTACCTAGTACTACGTTTTTACCGATTTACAAGACATGGTTGGATTCTAGTAAAGCATTGTGCCTACCCAATTTTTCAGAAATATTCTTATTGGAATATGTGATCTATATCAGGTGTAGTATACGTAGTATTGTGTATTACGATCCAGTATCGGATGTCACGTGCAAGGCCTGAGGCTGGAATTGTGTCTGCCCCGTACGAAGCACATATCGGATCTCTGGTAACTAGTCTTTATAATCGGATAATCATGACCTAGTCATATTATCTTGATGACTGTAGTACAAAAGAGCACCAGTTCCGTATCCTAAGTGATCATCATCTCCACTATGACTGGAGTGATACTTCCGTCTTGACATCACACCTAATACACTACGATTCTCAATATGCCCAGAAGAGGCGTACACAGAACCTGTTAAAGCCTTGGACGACCAAAACCAAAGTATATTGATTGTCGCAAGTATTAGCGGTGCAAGTCTCAGGTTAAGACCAAATACATCTACCCTGATTCAGACTTCCATAGACACATAGTCATACTACCAATGGAATTCCGATGGGTCTATCCAGAGAGAAGTTGTTTCCGTATCATCGGTAAACACAATCTCCTATTACACTTGCATGAGTATCCTATACCCAAATATATGAGAACTATGATGTTATGCTCCCACAACGCGCACAAGTGTAATACTAGTTTATTCCACATTATCGATGTCCAATATCGATAATACTACGACTAGGGATATTTAATGATTAAACATTCGTGGATTGATACTGTCTCATATCATCTCAATCCGAACTAATCATATGGACATTTTATCATTTATACATCTTGGTAATCTAATTACAAATGATAAAAGAGCAATATCCTTTGTCACATAGTTAATTTGTACAACAACACCATGATCTGTACAAATAGTGATGTTATGGGTCATAATTGTTTCGAAGGCCCATCTCCACGGTCCAATCCAGAAACTTCTTTCAGGATCTGAAGCCAGAACCTCCGTTCAGAATTTGGATTCAAGATCATTTGGCAGGGTCTCCACCTCAGACCCTCTTCCGGAAAAGCAAGCAAAGATCATGCGAGGAATAAGCCCGAGATATCAATTCCTTGATAACACGAATCTTCTAAAATAAGGAATCTGACAGCCAATTAATTACTTTTCGTTTCTTTAAGCTGGACAATCATCTAAAATAAAAAAGTGTCGAAATTTTAGGGAGTGGGCCGGTTAATAGGAAACATGAATGGAATGTAAATTCTGTACAAACAGTTACTTACGATTCTAATTGTGACATATTAATTGGTATTAGAATCATGACAATAACAATAACAACAACAACAAAAAAGAAAAAAGAAGAAAAGAAAAAAAAAAGAAAAAAGAAAGAGCGTATTTAATTGTTAGAAGGTCAGTACAAATATTATAACTGCCATTTTTTAATAGTTTTGATGAGTTATAATTCATTATTACTGTGTGGGGTGCCGCCTGCTGTGAGAGAAATGCCACTCGGCATATGATATACCATCTCGTACAGGTGAAATCATAATACTGTTGCATTATAAAATTCTTTAATAGCTGTGTCAAATTAGGTTTGTATTGGTTGGTTAATTAATTTTTTGAATAATGCCACTAAAAATTAATGCCTTAGGTGAAATTCTTTAATGCCTTATGCCATTTTTAAAACGTTTTTGAATGAGATTAATATCCGCCGGAGTTAGTTTTCCTGGCCCATAGAGTTCGGCGGTTATCAAGCAACAACATCAATGCTTATAAATTATTAAAAAATCACTCTAATTTATAATAAACACTTATTCTTTTAATTAATTAACCCTAATATTTTTATATTCTTCTTAATTAATCCAAACATTAATCATAAATTGACTTTATTCATATTTATATCCCTATTTTACTCCTCTTTATTGAGATAATATTTTTTTAAAACAAATTTTTATCTTATTCACTGTTCATGGAATTCAAATTTTCATTATTCCATTTTTTTTTTTTTTTTTTTGCAATGGTTGGATTTTTTTTATAAAGATATTTATATTTTTTTTGTAACGAAAGTAAATTTTTTTAACCATACTCACAATTTTTAATTAGGACATTCAAATTTTATGTAAAAAATTCACATTTTTGTAAGAACCGTCACATTTTTCTGAAAAGACGGACTTTTTTTATAAGGTCAGTCACATTTTTTAAAGACATGCACATTTTTTTATGAGCTCAATCATATTTTATAGGCTTTCGTTATTTGCGACATATCAATTGTTGAGGATATTTGTGATCTTATGAAATTCCTAATAATTTGATAGAAGTTCTTTAACGAAATTATAAGTACGAATGTTAACTGTATATAATATTTCACATATTATGATTCGGAGTCTGGATGAAGGAGATACAAATATTTGAAAATGGTTTATCGATAATTTTTAAATGTAAAAGTAATTTTTTATCTATTTTTTAGTTGAAATATTTCAACGATATTACTTCTTTTAAAGATTATGATTTATAATCCAATAATATGTAATTTTTTCTTGAAATATTTTATATATTGGGAGATATTTAATTTTTAAATTTAAAATTATTATGATATGATAGATATATGAATGACGTGAAACTACCAAATAATAAGCATATTACATTATAGTTGTGTATTCAAATATAGCTTGTCATTTTTAAATAGTTTTCACGAGTTATAATATATTATTAAGTTGTTGTATGGTGAAATCATATTACTGTTGCATTCTAAGGGGGTGTATTCAATTAATATTTTAAAAGACTTTTTTGGGTTAAATAAGTCTTGTGGTATTCAATTAAGATTTTTAAATAATCTAAAAAGTCTTGTGGTATTCCATTAAGACTATTATGATTTTTTAAAGAGTGTATCCAAATCTAGTGATATTCAATCAAGACTTTAAACAAGTAATAGAAAGTCTTATGGTATTGAAAAACATAATTATTTTAAAGGATTTTTTTATATGTGTGATTGTGTGGGACTTTTTAGTGAGAATAAAAAATATCAAACTCTATAAAAAATCCTACCATAACCCATGAGATTTTTTACATAAGATTTTTTTGACTGTTAGAAAACAGAAGATGAATACATAAGTTATCTCTTCGTGAACAAGTTGCTTATTAGTAATTTCTTCTTTTTTCTTTCAAACAAATCAATATGACATTTTTTTAAATGCAACTGGTAATGTCCTTCCTCCAAGTATTTTTCTTAATGAATTTCATTTTCGAGGAGGAAAATTAAATCATATTTAAAGATAATTTCCTAGATTTTCTTTGAGGCCAGCAGAACTTCTTCAATCGGATAGATGATAATGTACAAAGGGAATTTAGCATAACAATGATTTTTTTCCTCGTTTTCTCGCTAATTTTTTATATGTATTTTTTTTATAAAAAAAAAACCCAAATTTAAGGAAAAAATATTTATCAATGTAAGATCATTGATGCCGATATGTTATCTTTTATTCCTAGGTCAGAGACATGACATTCAGTCACAGAAACTCAGAAAATAATCTGAGAGAATTAAGCATTTTTGTAAGTAAAGTTATCTACACTATTAGTAAAATATTGATAGATTGCTTAAGTCCATGAAATATTAACGCCAATATAGCTGGTAAAGAAAATATAGTTGTAATGGTTGAGGCATCCCCACCTAACCATGATAGAAATTATAGCATTGTTAATTTAGTGGATGAGTGACCAGGACGAGAACGGTCCAAGAAAAGAATGTCTCATTAAACTAGATAGACATTACTCATAATCCGATTAAAAGTGGGTTGGTTAGCATCATTTAAAAAAAAAATTATATGTGGTCCTTTCAAATTTTTTAAATTTTTATGATATAAATCTTTTAAAATCCAATAAGTAAAAAATCCTGATTAAAAAAACTGTAATAAAATCTTAAAAGTCATTACATTCTTTAAATAGTCTTTTAAAATCCACTGGACTTATGTATCCATAAACAATCTTTTAAAATCTCAATTGAATACACCCCCTAAAATTTTTTAATGCCTTATGTCAAATTGGGTTTGTATTGGATGGTCAATTAATTTTTGATTAGCCACTAAAAATTAAATAAAACGTATTTCTCAATAAAAAAAATAATACTAAATAAATAAAACGTTTTTTAATGAGATTAATATCCGCCAAAGTTAGATATCCTGGCCCATATTGTTCGGCGGTTATCAAGCAACAACATCACTGCTTATAAATTATTAAAAAATCATTTTCATTATTCTAATTTATAATAAACACTTATTTTGTTTTTTGGTTAATCCTTATATTTTTGTATTCTTCTTAATTACTCCAAACATTAATCAGAAATTAACTTTATTCATATTTATAAATTAGTTACATTGAACATTCACATTTTCCTGAAATGATGGTCACTTTTTTTTATAAGGCCAGTCACATTTTTTAATGGAGGGGAGGGGAGGGGAGGGGAGGGATTTTAATTAAATATATGTTTGGTTCAAAGGAGGGGAGGGGAGGGGAGGAGAGTTTTTAATTAAATTATGTTTGGTTAAAGAAGAGAGAATAGAGATTTTAAAACTAATTTACTATTTTATCCTTATAGTATTTTATAAATAAAATTAAAACAATATAGGCTTTTATTATCTTTGAATTAAACAAATAATAAAATTAAAATTAAAAGCTGTTATTAAAAATAAAATTAAAACAAATATAAGATAAGAGAAAAAAAAAATTGAATGGTGAAGCAAATATAAGAGAGATTTGTAATTAAAATAATTTTGGATTTTAATGTATAAGTAGGGATAATTTAGTAAATGCATTTAATATTTAATTGCTCACTTTCTCTCCCCTCCAAAACCCCCCACTTTTGGAGGGGAGCAAAAATTGGCTTATGAGGGATTTTGCTCCCCTCCCCTCCCCTCCCCTCCCCTCCAAAAAATTGAACCAAAAACCAAAATTTAAAATAATCCCTCCCCTCCCCTCCCCTCCCCTCCAAAACCCCCCAACCAAACAGACCCTAAGACAGTCACTTTTTTTGTAACGGTAATTACATTTTATAAGGACAGTCATATTTTTTTGTGAGCTCAGGCATATTTTACAGGTTTTCATTATTTTCGAAACAACAACTGTGAGGCTACTTTTAATCTTGTGGAATTCTTAATATTTGAGAGAAGTTTTTTAACGAAAGTTGTAGATATGAATGTTAATTATATATAGTTAAATTTTTTAATGCCTTATGTCAATTGGGTTTGTATTGGATGGTCAATTAATTTTTGATTAGCCACTAAAAATTAAATAAAACGTATTTCTCAATAAATAAAAAATACTAAATAATAAAAAACGTTTTTTAATGAGATTAATATCCGCCAAAGTTAGATATCCTGGCCCATATTGTTCGGCGGTTATCAAGCAACAACACACTGCTTATAAATTATTAAAAAATCATTTTCATTATTCTAATTTATAATAAACACTTATTTTGTTTTTTGGTTAATCCTTATATTTTTGTATTCTTCTTAATTAGTCCAAACATTAATCATAAATTAACTTTATTCATATTTATAAATTAGTTACATTTTTACAAGAACATTCACATTTTCCTGAAATGATGGTCACTTTTTTTTATAACGCCAGTCACATTTTTTTTAAGACAGTCACTTTTTTTGTAACGGTAATTACATTTTATAAGGACAGTCATATTTTTTTGTGAGCTCAGGCATATTTTACAGGTTTTCATTATTTTCGACACAACAACTGTGAGGCTACTTTTAATCTTGTGAAATTCCTAATAATTTGAGAGAAGTTTTTTAACGAAAGTTGTAGATATGAATGTTAATTATATATAGTTTTTCGCATATCGTGATTTGGAGTCCGAGTGAAGGAGATACAAATATTTGAAAATGGTTAATCGGTAATTATAAATGTAAAAGTCATTTTTTTACCTATTTTTTGGTCAAAATATATCGACAATAATACTTATTTTAAAGATTATGATTTATACATTAATAATATGTAATTTTTTTTAGACACTTTATATATTAGGAGATATTTAGATTTTAAATTTAATGTTGGATTAACAAAGCCTCCATTTTTCACCTAGATCTCGCGCAATTTTCAATAGTTTTTATTATTATTTATTTTGTTCGGCATATTAATGTTATTTGACATATAAGTAGACTAAGTGGGATGGATTTTTTTCGTTTTGATTTAATTGGGAGAGGTCTTATGGTTTTGGATTTATTAAGAGATCCCCTTAAATTATTATGTCAACCCACGCAATAATAATATCACATCACTCATATGGTTGGCGGTAAAAAATTAGTCCTGAACCCACAATGTAATCATGAAAAGTAGGAACTTCAGAATGTAATCAGAAGTTACCAGCCTCGATCCCTAAAATTTAGATCAGCAAATCTAATAAAAAAACTTAAAAAAGAAAAAAAAATGTCAGCCTTCAACCAAACCAAATGAAATGATAAACACTGACTCAATTCTTTTAATGTGGCGTCCATTACATTCAATGTAAAATTTCAGTGCCGAATGAATAGTGATTTGAATCAAACACATGTTACGCACTCAAAATATATTTTATATACAATAATTGTTATGCATTTAAAATATATTTTATATATAATGCACCATCGGAAATAAACACCTCAATTGTAGGTTACAAGCTTTCCTCCAAAGGCTACAATTAAAAAGTCGTGACACGTAAAGAAATAAACTTGTTTAAAGTCTTTACATTTACTTCCCAAGCATTAAAATTAAAATCTCCCATGATTTCAAAGTTCGAATAAAACTCACACTTGTAGGTTGTTTTTCTTTATAGATTTAAAGTAGTAATACTCAATATATGTCTCTTGTTATATATAAGTATAGTTTTGAAAAAAAAAAAAAATGTAGTTTTATCCTTATTTTTCCATATTAGATAATAAATTAATACTTGATCATAAATAAAATAATAACACCATTTTCTTTGATTCAATTGAGGTCTAGGTTGCATCCCCTTTTGGATTTTGTGAAATAAAAAATTAATAGCTTGGAACTTCACTACAAGAATTATGGCTTTTAGAGTCCAAATATTTAGCGTCGAAACAGTATTCGACGCTAAAAGTGAGTTTTAGCGTCAACTATCATTTTCGACGCTATATGTCATATTTTTAGCGACGGAATAAAATTTCGACACAAAATATTAATGTTTTAGCGTCGAAAAAAGGTTTCGACGCTAAAATCAGTACTTTAGCGTCGAATAATATTCGACGCTGAATAATTTTATTATTGTAATAATTTTTGGCGCCAAATATTACATTTTTAGCGTCAAAAACGGAGTCGACGCCACAAATATACTTTTAGCGTCGAACATATATCGTCGCTAAAGGTTTATGAAGTTTCCACCGACAAATCCTTGATTCTTTCGCATCTAAATTAAATTCGACGCTAATTTTTTGATATTTAGCGTCGAAAAAACAGTTTCGACGCTAAAAACGGCAACAATTAGCGTCGAATTTGAATATTCGACGCTAAAGATAGATTAAAATGCAGATTGCCACCAACCCTTCTCCCCCTCTGTTTTTTCTCTCATTCTCTTCATTTTCATCCTCTGAAATCTGAGAATTTCTCCTCTACAGCCTCACATCTCTCCTAAAAATTTTCAATAAAATTGTAATCAATTTCCGATAAGGTAATTCTTCTTTCATATTTCTTTATTATTTTCAATTTTTATGATTATATATGTTGTTTATATGTTGTTTGTTAGTGATTTATGATTCATATATGTGGAGTAAGTATATTAATTAATAAAATATAATTTTTTTGTAAACTATTTAATTTATCAACCAAATATATATATGCTTAAATAAAGTATTACTGAATTAGTAATATTGATTACTGTAAAATGATATCTAATAATTATATTATTATATTTAGGTATTCTGCTGAAATGGATAGAAATTGGATGAGCTCTTTGGATAGATTGAGTGTTGAATATCGTAATGGAGTGTCTGAGTTTATGGAAGTCGCAAAGCAACACATTGATGCAGAAGGTCGTGTTCGTTGTCCATGTGCAAATTGTTTGAATAGGAAAAGGAAGCGGTTAGATGAAGTTCATAATCATTTATACATGCCAGGAATATCACCAACTTACCGTACGTGGATTTATCACGGTGAGCAGTATCATTCTCAGTCACGGTTTTTTGATGTCGGCGAAGGGAGCAGTAGTTACAATCAACTTGCAAACGATGAGATCACCGATATTTTGCATGACTTACAAGGTCCACAACTTGGTCATAGTGTTAGTGGTGACATGCCAGTGTTAAGTGGAAATGATCAAAATTTATTTAGTGAACTACTTGATGAGGCAAAAAAAATTCCATTCGAAGGTGCTGGAATGTCGATCTTGAATTTCGTTGTGAAATTATTACACATTAAAGTGATCAACAGAATGACCAACAAAAGTATCGATATAAT
>SKCR01030353.1:0-31867 GCA_019454045.1 Zanthoxylum bungeanum | reverse complement strand
GGATAGAATGGTTATTAGCAGGGTTATTGATAAGTTTGCTCAAATGATTATTGATGAAAAGATGGATGACATTCATAAGGAATTGAACAGTAAAGAAGGAAAGCGCCAAAATGCAGCGCTTTTGCTATTGGCTTCAATTATCAGACGTGGTTCAGGGTTGGCATCCGAGGTTGCAAAGAAATTTGATTTTAAGCTTCATGTATTTTCCAAGCTTGCAGGGTATAAACAGAGGGGAAGTGACCAGAAAAGGAAGCAATTGACGAGGAAGTCATTTGTTATGTTTGCAATGTCATTTTTGGAGGTGGGGAAACCGGGATTGTTGAGGTGGATCCTCCAGCAGAAGGAAATGTATTCTGGTGTGCTTCGTGGGCTTGGGAATGATGAAGATGAGATTGTTGTTTATGTCTTGTCTACACTGCAGAATAGGGTCTTGACAGAAGATTCATTGGTGCCCCCAGGTCTTCGGAGTGTTCTTTTTGGGAGTGTTACCCTGGAACAGTTAGCCAGTGTCTCTGGTAGGGAGAATGGTGGGCCCACTGCAGAGTTATCACACAGTGTTCTAGTTTCTGTTTGTACTGATCCTTGCAATGGCTTGATGCCAGATTTGAAGAGACAGCCAAATCCATTAAGGGGTAATCCAAAGAGATTACTGGGGCTTATGAAGAAGCTAAAAGCAACGGAGATCAGTTATCATAGAGATCTGCTTTTTGCTATTATTCGAGGGAGACCATCCTTAGCTTCACCATACATGGATGAATTCCCTTACAACCTTGAAGATTTTGCATCCCCTTACTGGTTAGCTTTCTACATATTCCTGCATTTTCTATCTGACATTTCCTCTAATTGTTTGCTTTTTAATTTCTCTTTCTCATGTTGGTAACTGACGCACTTGCAGGTTTGCTATTGTTTCTCTGGCCGCAAACCTGCTTTCCTCAGTTGGCACGGGCCTTTCTTTTGATTTCCTTCACACTCAATCTCATGATCCCCCTTCCATTGATAATCATGATGTGCAGAGTATCTTGAGTTGCATATGTCCTCGTCCATTCAGCCGGTCAGTAATCAATAAGGGGTTGCTTCATTCTAATTTTCTTGTGAAGCATGGAACGTTAAGGCTTCTTTTGGAGGCACTGACGGTTTTAGATTCCTTCATAAGTGCTTTACGCTGTAGTTCAAGTTCTAGCAATCAAATCATGCAAAGTTGGGCATCTCTAATTAAAGAAATTCAGAATGAAGTCCGAACTTTGCTCCCTGATCCACAAGTTTTGTTGACTCTACTTTCGTTGCACAGTAGCCAAAGTAGTGCTTGTGAGTCACAGTTGAAGAGAAAAGCTGAATCAGCATATCTTTTAGAATGTAGCA
Source organism: Zanthoxylum bungeanum (assembly GCA_019454045.1). NCBI lineage: Eukaryota > Viridiplantae > Streptophyta > Magnoliopsida > Sapindales > Rutaceae > Zanthoxylum > Zanthoxylum bungeanum. Next base: position 30,508 of record SKCR01030353.1, on the reverse strand, counting down.
GAAAAAGTAGGAAGAAACTGAAAACCGGTGTTGCGAATGAAGATGCTGATATTATTATTAGTGGAATAAATGTGGATCCTCAAATTTCTGTACCAAAGGAGAGTGAAAATATTACGGAGACACTTATTGCGGATGGTGTGGATACTGAAAAGGAGTTTATGAATGCAATTTCCGAAATTTGGGGTTTGGATCTTTGCTCGCCTGTTGTTGCACTAAATGATGCAGATGTTTACTTCCATTCAAAGATTCTTGATGCTCTCAAGGTTTATCTTGTAAGTTTCAATTCTCTGTCTTGTTGTTAAAAAGATATTCTTAAACTTTCCCCCCTTTTTTTGGGGTGGTGGTGGGGGGTCTTTGAGCTATTCTCCATATCCGAGCTTCCTCAGCTAGTGCATTTTTTTCATAATGCATCAACTTCTTCGATGTTCTTTTTGTGGACTTATGTTGTGCAGTCTAATTTACCTGAACCCTTTTGTTGTTACATTAGCTTTTTATACTAATAATATAACAAAGGACTAGCCACAATTTCTGACTTGGATTTTTGTGGTTTTCGAATAATGGGGAATTTGAAATTGGTGCATGGTTCTTATTTTTGCCAGGTTATTGTAGAAATAAGTGGCATATTGAGTAACAAGGTCTAGCAGTGCTGCAGAGCTTGTCTCGAGTTGTTATCTCATTCTTATGGGATGCCATTTCTATAATTGGGAATAATTCTGATAATATAACATAGGAGTAACTACAATTTCTGACTTCAATTTTTGTGGTCATGTTTGAAGCTTAGTTTCAATCTTTAACTATTTTCTAGCATAAATTCTTAAATAATATATTGTTTTTTCTTGTGCAGCGGATAATGCCCACTGTTTTGGAGGGATCATTTGACTTTTTCATGAATCTTCTCAGTGATCCTTTAGTGTTACCAACTAATTTGCAGGGCTCCCTACTGTCTCTGCTAGTTGAATATGTCTATTTGTCTACAAGGAGTGGAATCCCTGTTAGAATGCCGCCACTGATGTATAAACATGTACAGCCGTTTGTTAACTTGTTAACTTTTTCACCAATCAGTGAGATAAAGCATCAAGCATATAATCTGGGACGAGCGGCTATGTTGAGTACTGGGGCATTTGATAGAAACATACATGAAATTGGTGCATGGTTCTTATTTTTGCCGGGTTATTGTAAAAATAAGTGGCATATTGAGGAACAAGGTCTAGCAGTGCTGCAGAGCTTGTCTCGAGTTGTTATCTCATTCTTATGTGATGCCATTTCTACAATTGGGAATAATTTATTCAAATATTGGGCTATTATTGAGCACCATGCTCATTTGAATGGTTTTAAAGGTAATTGGTAATTCATATGCTTTATTCTATATAGTAATTGAATCATAGATCATGTTGTTGTATTCATACTTTTGTATTTGTAAACTGTATTTGCACTGTCAGAAATAAATTGTATATCTATTTTTTTCATCTTGCTGCATCTTACCTTTGTGTTTTTATTGACATGAGCTGTAGATTATGGGTGTGGCTTGATGAATTTTCGAACAGGCAATTGTATTAGAGATTAAATGAAGATTATTGCAAACTAGACTGTTCGCTCTACCATTTGAAGATTTCTTTTGCTGCAAAGATGATTCTTTTTGGGCTTTTCAATTATTAGTCCATTCTGAATCTAGTGATCTTTCTCAATTGTTTGAATAGTTCTTTCTAAAAGTTTATTATTTTCAGTAAACCATTTTTTCCAAAGAATTCATTTCTCTCTCTCTCTTTCTTTTGGTTTTTAAAAAAAATTTAGGACTATTTGTTATGGTGCTAAAAGCAGATCATATCTTTTAAAATACTGTTGAAGAAAATCTGATCTTTAGTTCAGGTTCTATCTGCTTCTCATATAATTTGTGCTAGATGCCCGCGTCATTTTCTTTACTGATTTTCTCTTTCTTTAACAGATTTATCTCCTGATTTCAGCCCCCTCATCATATGTGCCCTGCAGAAGTGTCTAAGATTACTCAGCTCTGAATCTGGAACATTTTCATTGCCAGAGAAGTCCATGATATCGTTATATGTGAGCAATACAGTGAAATATCTCTTGCAAACTCAGGTACACACTTTCTCTTTTAGATTATAATTGTAGGCTTTTTGTACAAGAAATAATATGAGAATTTAATTTTGATAGGTAGATGCATTATCATTAGCTGCTCTGATTCAATCGATTTTGTCCGAGGGACTCAAGGATAGTTGTTCGGTGGATGATGATTCTGGGGATTATTTATGCGAGTGGAGGCCGTTGAAAAATTTATTTATCTTTTCCCAGGCTATATCCCGTCGACAAGGCTGTTACATGTTTTTGATTGACAAAAAAGCTATGCCTATCGATGGTTCTTTTGCAAATACACTTGGTGAAGTAAAAAAAAATTTAAGCGGTGGGAATAGCGTTGAAATAGCTGGCATAATCAAAGCCTTTTCTTCTGCAGTGTTGTGTACAACACCTGAGGAGTTATTGAAGACTTTTCCTGTGGTTATGACTATTTCTCATAACCTTCTTAGAGTTCCTGCCTTCCTATTGTCATCAATAATCTTTCTTGAACAAAGTTTTCTTGCCAGCATTTCTGAGTTGTGGCCTGAAATGTTTGTTTCTGGTCTGGAAATTGCTGTATCCATGATTCATCCTGAAGTCAGAGGAATTCCTGCCCATTCTTTATTCGATAAAGAAGTGCCTTGTAATGTTGATTTTGATGCAATTGAGTCTGCGGCTGGTGCACTTAGTTTCTTTTTGAAACAGGCACCTTTCCATGTGTTATTTCCTGCAATTATGACTGTTGGTGCCCCTTATTTATCAGAATCCAAAGTACAAGACTTGCTTTTAGATAAATTATCTGATTGGAGAAGTGATTGTCTCATTACCTATCTTCGTCTTCTGCTATTTTGGTTTTATCATATACAGTCATCTTATAAAGTTGAACCTATAGCTGAACTCCAACAACTTTCTGAAATTTGCTTAGTTCTGGTGAAGAATGTATTTACTCAACTATTGATTTTGAAGCCTAATCCTGGATGCCCCACAGCTGCTGGGTTCTGTGTGTTAGCAGAGAATGTGCAGGAAGTGGCTGAAACTGTATTCTGCCATCCTGCAGTGTTAGCTTCATTATCCTCTCCTTTGAGATGTGATCTAGATTTGCCAGAGGGAAACTTAGGGCACAATTTGGAGACTTTCCTGAGTTTATCTCGGCAAAGTGTTCATAAAATAGATCATCATGTCCTGGATATGTTGGTTGCAACTTTTGACCACTTGTTTTCTTCATGCACTGACCAATATTCTATATTCGAAGTTGAAGGTGGTGTCTGTAAGCCACTTGTGAAGTCTCTCAGTACACTGGTGCAAAGGCTATTTCTGGAGGTAAGGGACAAGTTTGATCAGTGTATTGCAACTGAGGATGTGTTGCCCCTGCTTCCAGCTTTTTATGCTTTGCATGTTTTGATAAGATTTATATCCCCCTTCAAACTTCTTGAATTAGTACATTGGATGTTTCGTAAAGTTAATGTGAATGAACTTTCCATTCGCAAATCATGCAATGTATATGCGCTCGCTGTTGGATTTTGCATTGCTGGTGGTGCTTTTGAAGCCCTGTCCAATTACTTGCAGCAGCCTGTTAAGAAGAGAGCATCTTATAATTTGCTTTGGGAAACTGATGAAAACAGCTTTGATGTTAACCACATTGAGGAAATCTACATTGAAGTATGCAAGCTTGCCACTGATTTTGATTTAGATTTGGCAGATATATGTTTGCTAAAAATTGTAAATTCCATTTACAGTCAGAATTATATGCAGCAGCAAAGTCTTCATCCATTAAACTTGGTCATGTCGAGGGTCATAGCGAGGACTCCTATAGAAATGATTTCACATTGTGTTTACAGAACAACTATGACAAAAGCTAAAGTTTTGTTTTTATTTAGCAAGATGAGCCCCCTGCATTTGTCAGTATTTGGGAACTTACTTTTTGGTTGTTTGAACAAGGATTCACTTCTTACTGGCAATCAGATGCAGACCTGTGGCTATGCTCTTTCAGATGAGGAGTTCATGATGCTTCTTCCTACTGCTTTATCGTACTTGAATTCGACTTTTTTGAAATTTGACAAGCAGTATCACAAGCATCTTATGAATATACCATCTTTTTATTCAAGGATGCTGTTGAGTGGTTTCCGTAATTGGAAGAGCTTTGTGTCTGGATATATATTCCAGGAAGAATATGATAGGTTCTTTCCATCGTCTACAGAAGAACTTCTCAATCTTGTCAATGGTAGTCTTCTTGGAAAAGCAGTCCTTATGCTGCGATATCATTTTTCCTTGAGTGGAGACTCGGTGCAAACAAAGAAGCTATTGAAGCTTTTCAATTTCATTTTCCCTTGTTCTGGTGCACATAATGAGCTACTAGACTGTGATATTAATGAAGTGAAAAGTTACTCCTTTAACCAGTCGTTAAACCTTATTAACAGAGTTGTAGCCAAAGTATCACTTAGTAGGATGTTGTTATTTCCAGAAGATGATCAGGTTCAATTTCTACCAAAGGCAGCAGATGGGGGCTTGAAGGAGATTTTTTTGGAATCAGGATCTGATGAGCTGAATTCATATAGAATGCAGTTTATGAATATTTTGGTGGGTAGTTGGCAGTTGATGGTACAGAAATTACCTCCAATCTCCAATGATTTTGAAAGAAATAAGACCGCAGATGGTTTGTCATTGTATAAATACTTGGAAGTATTCATTTTGAGAAGTATTTTTGAATTAGTCTCAAAGATGCGCGGAGGTCTTATTGAGCTGCAATCTATTCCCTTCCTAGAACAATTGATCAGATCAGCACTTTTCTATAGGTTTGAGGATTCTACAACCCTGACTATGCTTCAAAGTATTTTAACTTTGCTGTTGGAGGGGAAATTCTCACGTGTTTTATATCTTCAGTTGCTGCTTGCTCATTCCCAATTTGCCACTACCATCCAGTCTGTCTCTAGATCATCTAATGCTGGGACTGGTGTGTTTTTGAGGCCTATGTCCAGCATTCTGAGATTGCTTGTCATCTCTCATTCTTATCAAACTGCCACTGATGGAAAGAATGAGAAGAAAACAACTGAGACGTATCAGAGTCAGTTAGAAATTGTTAAGTTACTTGGAACACTCCTCCAATTCAAGCCTCATGTATGTGGTTCTGATTTTGGAAAGGATAGTGATATAAATCTTAGAGAATTGTATTTGCTGCTTTTGACTTCTTATGGTGCAACACTTAGTGACATTGACATGGAGATATACAATGTTATGCATGAGATTGAGCTTATTGAAAGATCAGACAATGAGATTGCTCAATTGGATTACCTTTGGGGAAGTGCTGCTATAAAAGTAAGAAAGGAACAGATATTGGATCAGGATACAGACACTGAAGCAGCCAAAGAACGGCAAAGAAGTCAATTTAGAGAAAACATTGCAATTGACCCCAAAATATGTGCAATGACAGTGCTATACTTTCCCTATGATAGAACTGCTGGTGATGAACCTTCATCCTCACACGATCTTCAAGCAGATAACCACAGGGTATGTTTCGGATTACTTTAATTAGAATTTGAAGGTACAGCTTTCAATTGATTTGAAGTTGTTCATCTACCATGGCTCTCGAATAATTTAAACCTTCATTTGATTTTTGCAGACATATTCGCTTGGCCTTGAGGATTTGCAGCGATATGACCCTGTTTTCATCTTGCGTTTTTCAATTCATAGCTTGTTAGTGGGTTTCATAGAACCTGTGGAATTTGCTGGTTTTGGCTTGCTTGCAGTTGCATTTGTTAGTATTTCTTCACCCGATCTTGGGATGAGAAAGTTGGGTTATGAAACTCTTGGGAGATTTAAGAATGCACTGGAGGTAATGCTATGTGTGTGCACTTGTCTTTTTTTTTTTTTTGCATTATAACAGTTTTAAAATATGTAGGTTCTTCAGTTATATTACGGCAGAAATGTTTCTGTATGTCTGTTTGTTTCCCTTCTATAAATTACAATGGTTAATTACCCCATAACTGTTTAGGTTCAAATAGCTACGATAATATATTAACTATAGCTGTTTCTTTTATAAATTAATAATAAGCCTTAGAATTAGAATAAACTCTATGTGAAATTCCCATCATACAGGCAGACAGCATATCTGGCAATCAACTTGATCAACATCAAACTAAATCAATTTAATTGCTTTTCATTGAATGCCTTCCAATTCATGATATTTAAAGAATAGATGCTTTTCATCCTAGCACATGGTTTTCCCTTTTGCATTTTCACAGAAACACTAAAATTTTCGTTTGAAACTGTTTCTCAAACTTCAACTGTTTATTACAGAAGTGTCAAAAGAAGAAGGATGTAATGCAACTTCGACTTCTGCTGACATATGTGCAAAATGGAATAGAAGAGGCTTGGCAGAGGGTTCCTTCTGTTATAGCTATTTTTGCTGCAGAGGCATCTCTCTTACTGTTGGATCCTTCACATGATCATTATACAAGCTTAAGTAAGCTTTTGATGCACTCTTCCAGGGTGAATATGAAGGTATATGCTTTGCAATTCCTTTTCTTAGGTTTGTTTTAGATTTAGACTTATTTACAATGATTAACTTTGTTTCATATCCACTCTGCTTTTGTTTGCAGTGCATACCATTGTTTCACGACTTTTTCTCAAGTAGTTCTGTTAAGTTTAGAACAGAGAGGCTGTGGATACTTCGTCTCTTATATGCAGGGCTGAATTTAGATGATGACGCTCAAATATATATCAGGAATGCCGTACTTGAGATTCTACTGAGTTTCTATGCTTCCCCACTGTCGGATAACGAGTCAAAGGAACTTATTCTTCTGGTAATTTCTGAGCTCGTTATGAAGACTCGTTCTCTCATCCCCCACTATATCTCTCCAACTGTCTATCTAACTATCTATCATTACAATACACATATAATCGGCTTAGTGTTAATCTTCTAACCGGATGTAATTCCAGTCTTACTAAACTTTGATGTCGAGTTGCACTTATACTTGGATCTATCAGTTTAGCATATTTCAGAGTCTCCTACAGTTACAAACTGGAAAACAGTCTTATGGTAAACTAAACCACTTGTGACTTGACTTGTATGCGTTGCAGATAGTAAAGAAATCAATTAAATTGCACAAGATGGCTTGTTATCTGGTTGAACACTGTGGATTATTTTCATGGTTATCATCTTTACTGTCAAGTTTCAGTGAGACGCTCCTTGGAGGTGAAAAAAGGTTTCTCATGGCACAGTTGGTTGTGGTTGTAGAGGTATTCACTGTTTTCATTTAATTATCTTGTTTAGCTTTTAACATTGTCCTGATTTATATCTTTGTTTCTTGTTATCTGTTTCATTTTTGTGTTCATTAATATACGTCATGGGACTGACATTTGAGGAAAAAAAAAGAAGTGGTGGGAGGGCAGGACGCAGTGAGGTGGGCTAAAATTTGGTATTTGAAAAAATTGACATTTGAGAATCTTGGGGCATCTTCTAGTATGGTAGTGGAGAGATTAATGAAATACTGGTATCCACTATCTAGTGGCAGCACAACCTTATAACATGAGAATATACAAGGGAACACTAGACAAGAAAACAAACTAAAAGCATACAGTCCAAGATATCCAAAAATTTCATGAAACATTTCCAAACTTTTGTTAACTAGAAAAAGAATTAGAAATTTAAAATAAAAGCCTCAACCTCCCAGTCTTAAACATAATTCACTAAGTATATTTTTTCTCAGTTTATTCTCACCTAAGAAGCACGGATACATAAAAATTTATCATGTATTGCGTACGATACGTATCCAAGCTTTGACATGCTTGAAAACGCTAAAGTACATGTTAGATACATGCTTTTAAAATTATTTTATATTTTTATTTATTTTGAATTTTAGAGAAAACGTGAATAAAGAAGATTTTAGATTAATTTAAACTCTTTTAAATTAATTTGGAAAATAAAGTTTTATTATTAGAAATAGATATTAAAAGTTATTATTGGAAATGGATAATGATGTATATACTTTAAATAAACTATTAAATAGAGTTTATGATTAATTTAAATTCTTTTAAATTAATTCGAAAAATAGAATTTTATTATTGGAAATAGATAATGTTATAAAAGTTATTATTGGAAAGTGTTAATGAGTTTTAGATTAATTTAAACTCATTTAAATTAATGAGTTTTAGATTAATTTAAACTCATTTACATTATGGAAATAGACATTATTGGAATATCACAGAATAATTATACGTTAATTATAGAGTTCTATTTTTTTTAAAAAAATAATAATGAAATTATGCTGAAGTTTATAATTTAATTTATGAAAAATACACACACACCCACACCCACACCCACACCCACACACTCCCACACATATCTGATATCCTAATTTTTTTTTTTTTAAAAAAATAATAATGAAATTATGCTGAAGTTTATAATTTAATTTATGAAAAATACGCACACACCCACACACTCCCACACATATCTGATATCCTAATTTTTTTTTTAAAAACTATATCGGCGTATCCAAATTATGTATCTGTTATAGATTCTCACACACATAACACCTAATAGTAATGCTTTTCAATTTCATCAAGTTTTCTTAGTTTAAAATTTAAATCTCATTCTTGTGACCCCTTTAGCTTGATAAAGTTTTGGGATGTTGGTTGTGAAACTTCAAATGAGAAGGAAAATAATATTTGGTGTACATTGCCTTTATCCTTTTCTTTGTTTCTTTTCAGCCTTTATTCATTTTAGCTTTGCAGCATTCTAAATTGATATTATATATCTACAATCTATTTGAATGTCATCTTTCTTGTCCAAGAGGCTCCAACTTGTGTTAAAATTTGATTAAAGGTTGTATGTGCTGCTTTTCAAACATGGTTAGCCATCTCATCTCAACTGTAGGTGTGTTGTGTCACTGACTCTTATTATCTGTGTTTGGGTTTAGGTCGTCAATGATGTTATTTCATCCAGAAACATCAGCGAGTGGTTGCAAAGGCATGCCCTTGAACAGCTAATGGATTTTTCATCTCATCTTTACAAACTTTTAATTGGTGGGATGAAGTTGATGAGGGAAAATTTTCCATTGGTTAATTCAGTATTATGGATACTGTTTTCAACTATGAAGATATCACAAAAAAGGAAAATATACCAGCCTCATTTTACACTGTCACTTGATAGCTTTTTTCAAATTTGCCAGGCAGTGAATATGTGTAATACTGCATCTGCGGAGCATGCACTAAAAGTCATACTGATGAGCACACCTCCCATTGACATTTTCCATGTGGTATCTCTCTCTTTCATCTGCTTTTTCTTTCATTCTTTTTCTTTACATACATGCTCTGTCAATATTCTACTGTGAATTACAGCGTATCGTGAATATTAGATGACCATCTAGAATTTCAATAATATCTTTAACAATATATGTAGATTGATTTCTAGGTAATATACTGAATTTTCAGATATTATCGTTCTTGTTTATTTTCAAACAAAGTTTTGATAATTTTCAATTCCTTATTCAATCCTTGATCTCATGATGGCCCATCTGATGGGATTTTTCTTGTGTGTTTCACAGAACCAAGGAAAGCTTTCAAGTTTTCTTACCTGGGCAATTTCTGTTGCCTTGAAGACTGATTCTGGACAAATGTATGAACTCGGAGAATCCCATCTTCATCTCAGAGACATGTCAGAGGATGCACCGTCTGAGGAGTCTTTGACATCGAAACTTTTACGCTGGCTTGTTGCTTCCGTAATTCTTGGGAAGCTTTCTGGCAACCTTGACATCACAAGTTCCAAGCTTTCAAAGAGATCATATGAATCTCTGAATTCTTTGTTTGTGGCTTTTGGAAAAGGATGTGTAGGAAACTACAAAACTAGATTTGATTGTGAAGAGATATTAGCTGCTGCAATTTTTCATCTCCAACAGCTTCTTGGTGTGCATTGCAGAGTGCTCCCTTCTGTTATATCTGCACTCTCTCTCCTACTACTAACTGATGTCTCAGAATATGCAGGTATGCCACCTTAATTAATCGATTTCTTGTTACTTCATCTGAAAACTAAAAAGAGAGAAAATTTTCTTCTAATTGGTCATCTTTGGATTTTTATTTTCTTATTGGCTCTGACTAGGTGAATACGCGTTTTCAAGTTTATGATTCCTTGGCAAACATACTTTCCCTAAGTTTTAATATTTCATGTTGCAGTTGAACCAGGATCAACTGTCAAGCTTGGTCATAACACTTCTGTGGCATCGCTGTGGTCAAGGATCGGTTGCCCTGCAGAAGCAAATCCTTCTTGGAGATGGTAACTTTCTCTCCCTCTTTTGTCCTTTTGTTTTTGTTTTATATTTAACTACACACATGTATGTACGAATATATGCTCCACACTCCCGTAAAGTTATAATTAACTTGCTGTATCTTGTATAGGTCATTTTACCAGCCGTGGAAGGATCTTTCATTGGAACTGACTGATTTGCAAGAGATTGATGAACTTCACGCTTGCCAGACTCTTTTAGTGATAATCTCAAATGTGCTTGGGAAGAGATCCTTAGATTCACATGCCTTGTCATATCAGGATGATAAAATTTCTAGTGTATTTTTATGGGAAAGAAGTATTATTGAGACCGAATAATGTCTCATGTAAGATTCTCATTTTGTTTATAGCTTAAATGTTGTTTTTACCCATATAAGATGTTCTTGTTTTATGAAATTATGCATAGAAAATTTCATTTGCATCAGGGTGTCTTTTTGAAATTTATATATTGAAGTGCACCGGTGAGAAAAAAAAGAACAAATGTTTTTGTCAAACCGGTAGGGAAGACGTAAGTTGACATAAAGATTTAGATTTTATGGAGCCTAATGAAATAATAATATCTAATAAAACATATGACGTCAAAAGATCCTTGAAGTCATATAATGAGAAACCGATTTTGATTTGGAATTATTTGAAATAATCAAAAAATCACTCAAATGAAAATATTTTAAATAACTGTTTAGGGATAAACAATAACCAAACTAAAATTTAGATAATCATAAATCTATGATAGGAATTTCATAAATAATATGTTAAAAAGAAAAATTATTGTTTTAGATACCCCAAAAAAAAAAAAAAAAGATCAAACAAATATTGAATTGTCTACACGTGATACAAATGGCGAAGGAAAGATCAATCAATTATTCTTATTCAGCAAAGAAACCCAGACACATTTCCATTTTCCACACTTGTCAAAGGATGTTAATAGCTTAAAGTTTCAGCTCTTAATCCTCCAAGTCAATAATAACGTCATTCCCTGAATGTTAAATATGATTCCTGATAAAGAAAATCAAGTATCAAGAGTTAATAAAGATATCTTCATACAAACCAAATCCAAATGAGAAACTCACATTTTGTACCGTAGTCTTTTGGGCAAGAAATAGCAGGCGGCGTTTGCAATAATCATCATCATCTTCCCACTCCAGAGCTTCAAGCCATTGTGTTACTCTGCTTTTACTTCAACCAATTTTGATGCACTGTGTCACGGGCCAACTTTTTCCTTAACGGAAAAAGGGCTTGTGCGGCACTTACCAAGGAACACGCCCCTTGTAAGTTAGCCATGCTCAAGCCTCTGTACCCAATATCACATTTTTGGGAGGCTACAGACCCATAATATATTGATTTATGAAAGCTCGCAAGCTATCTTAATGCATACACATGCGGGCCCGCACAACACCGGGACTTAGCACTCGAATAGGACAATCGGATATAAAATATGGCATTTTCCCGCCAACTCAATCTCGACAATACACCATTGTCCACACGTTGTCTAAGGCGAGAGGGTTCACGGCTAAAGCCCCAAGACCACCGAAGCCCTGTTGGCCACACCCAAGGTTCACCTAGGCTTCCCCCCTAAAGAGGTTTTAGAGACATTTCACATGTTTCACCAGTATACACACATGGCGCTTGAGTTGTCACACCCCCTCTAAAATCTATATTAAGAGGAGTTTTCGGGAACTCTTCCGGGGATTCAATAAGCCACAATATAAGTGACTTTGGGTTAAAATCTCATCCCCAAATGAGCTCGTCTTGATGGGTTTCCGCAACACCCCTATTGTTGCGGCAAAGGGCACGGTAAGGCCCAAAAGTGGTCACACTGCCAGAATCTCCCGGTAAATTTTGAAATCTAACTCCAGGGCTGAAATTTCCCCAGTACAAGTGACCATATTATTCACATATGAACTTGGTCCCACTCGAGTCGACTCTCCGGAATGTTAGCTCCTTCACGAATCACAATGCCCCAAACTAGGCCAACATCTAGCTATAAGGTAGCATATCTCTATATCTCCCGCCAAACATCCAAACGAGACCTCACGGACAAAATCTCCCTAGTACATAGGCTCATGAGAGATACATAGGACCTGGAGTGAGCTCAATCTGACACTCCAAAACATAAAGTCCTTCACAATGCACCAAAACTACACTAGCGTCTTGCGGCAAACTAGCGTATCTCTAAATCTCCCGACAAACTTCAGAACGGGACCTCACGGGCGAAATATCTCCAGTACATATGCCCATGATAGGTACTTAGGGCTTTGAGTTAGATCAATCCGGCATTCCGGAACAAAAGCTCCTTCACATTTCCACAATACTACGCTAGCGTCAAGCGAATATGTTTCTAATTCTCCAGGCAAACTTCCGAATAAGGTCTCACAGATAAAATCTCACCAGTACAAGGGTACATGAAGGGTACATATAACCATTAAAGACCTTAAACTGATGTCCCGAAACATGAGCTCCTTTACAAAATGACTGAACGTCCTAGCCTTAAGCTAAGACCGTGACACACTGCTTGCATCCATAGGAAGTCTCTTGACATGTGGAAAATTCTGCACTTGTAACCTTTCCAGGCCTGCCCATTCCAAGATTTCTTTGCCATCGTATATATTTTCCAGCTTTGGGAGATCTTCCAGTACTAAATTCTCCAGCTGAGCGAGTATGTCAGCACATTCTTCTTTTCTTTCTTTATCTGATAGAGAGATGATACTCTCCATCTCATTGCAGCTGTCTATGTGCAGTTCTTTGAGCTCATTCAAACCTTTAACCATTTTAAGTAAAAAAACACACTTCATTTTATGGCATTTCGAAATAATAAGCTTCTGTAGATTCTGGAACATGGGTGGTGGTGGTGGGATATTAGAAACTGTAGTAGCTTCAGGACTCACCTCTGGTTCCTTATTTGAAACGATTTCTTCCAAGTGGTCACACTTCTGAATGGAAAGATGCTCCAATTTACCAAGCTTGTGAGCCAAAGTCTTAGAAAAGATGTTTCTCAGTTTCTCACATTCAGTTTCTCACATTCCTTAACCTTCATGTTGAAGACAGCTTTGCATGGCTGTTGAAAACAGCCATGCAAAGCGTGTGTAAATGTGTTGTTGAAAACAACACTTCCCAACTATATTGAAAGCTGGCAAAAACGTGTCCAAACCGCGTGGCACTATTCACGCGGTTTGGGCACTATAAATTGAGCCATAAACCATTGTTAGAAGTATCCCAGAAATCCCAATTGAGTGAGAATAGAGAGTAAAGTGGTGTGAGAGTTTTTTGTAAAGCTTGAGTTGTAAGCTTTGTAATTCTTTTGTTTGTAATATAAAAGAAGAATTTTCTCTTCAATCACCTCTATTATTGTGTGTTTAATAACAACAAGTGGTATCAAGAGCTAAGGTTACTCGGAGGGATCCCGAAACTCGGAAACAGAGCTTCGGTTCGGAAAATTGGTTCCGACAAAAGTTGTCAAAAATCGATTTTGAGCATACCATCGGACTTTTCACGGCGAGACGAACACGGTGCTATTTCTCGGCGATCAAACGGAGCCCGGAGGAAGCCGCACGCGCGCCACACGCCAGACAGAGAGCGACCCACACGCAGTCACGCGCCGCACGCGCCGTCTGAAGGTTGAAGACGACCACGTCAGCGCCATGTCATCCGACACGTGTCGCCCAGTCAGCGCCCAGTCAGCGCCACGTCAGCGCACAGTCAGCGTCCAGTTAGCAGCACAATCATCGCCACATCATCACGCAGTCAGCATCCAGTCAGCAGCCACGTCAGCGTGTCTGGTAAATTTCAGATAGGTCCCTTAACTTTCTAAAAATTATAGTTTAGCCCCTATACTTTCAGAAATTTTCAATTTAGTCCATGAAATTTTTGGAAATTGCAATTTAGTCCCTGAACTTCTCCGTAATTTCACTTTGGCCCTTGAACTTTCGGAAATTGCACTGTGACCCCTGTACTTTCTAAAATTTGCAAATTGGTCCCTGTGTCGGATTTTGACAAACGAAGTGTCATTTCCACCATTTTCGGCCATTCCGGACGCAACGGTAAGGTCCGTTTTTTTAAATTCTGCTTAGAATTTTTATGATGGATGGGGGCAACGGAAAAATATTTTGTTAAGTAGTACAAACTATTTCACATGGAGAGGAATGATGAAAGACCTTATGTATGTGAAGGACTATGATGGATCGGCATTTCTGGAGCAGAAACCAGAAGGAATGACCGATGGAAAATGGGCTAATCTTCACCAGAAAACATGCAGTACTATTCGTCAGTGGATCGACGATAGTATCGTCAACCATGTCAGTGAAGAAACAAATGCACGTGTCTTATGGAGAAAACTGGAGGAGCTTTTTCGAGCAAAGACTGGAAACAACAAGCTGTACTACATCAAGAAGATTATGGGGTTGAAATACCAAGAAGGTACAGTTGTGGCGGACCATATCAACGATTTCCTCAGAACAATGAAAGAAATGTCTGGATTGGGCATAGACTTCAGTGATGAGGTAAATGGCCTAATACTCCTTAATACGTTACCAGAATCATGGGAAACGTTCAGATCTACGGTGATAAATTCAGCCGCAGATGGGAAAGTCACTATGGAGATGGCAAAGACCAGGATCTTTGAGGAAGAAAAGAGGACGAGAATGCAGGAGTCAGCATCAACCTCAACCTCAGAAGCTCTAGTGACGGAGAAGAACACCAGAAGGGGGAGAAGTAAAAGCCGAGGCCCAGGGAGATCAGACAAGAACCGAGGGAAATCAAGAACGAGGGATATTGAGTGCTATCACTGTAAAAAGAAAGGCCATATGAAGCGAGATTGCTACAAACTGAAGAACGAGCAGTCCAGGAGAGATGGTGACTCTAATCAAGAAAGAGTTGCTACTACCACCGAGAAAACCTCCAAAGAATTTCATATAATATTTGAAGAAGATGTTGTGAATCTTGCCAGCCACGAGAGCAGTTGGGTGATAGATAGTGGCGCATCCATACACGCCACATCTCGCAGAGACTTCTTTTCATCTTACACACCAGGGGACTACGGTGCTGTAAGGATGAGGAATGACGGACAGTCCAAAGTCGTCGGTATTGGAGACATCTGCCTTGAAATAGAGAACGAGACAATGCTAGTGTTGAAGGGAGTCAAGCACATCCCAGACATCCGGTTAAACCTAATCTCAACAGGCAAGCTGGATGATGAAGGTTTCTACAGCATCTTTAGTGACGGATCCTGGAAGCTCACTAAAGGATAAATGGTTGTGGCACGAGGTAAGAAAGATTCAACTCTATATTTGATGCATGCTAAGCTTTCAAATAGTAGCATAAATACAGTTAATAGTAATGAGGCAGCCGAGCTATGACACAAAAAGCTTGGTCACATGAGCCAAACAGGGATGTAGATACTACGCAGGCGGAATGTTCTTCCGGAATTGAAGAACTCGCACTTACAGAAGTGTGAACACTGCATGGCTGGAAAGCAAAACAGAGTATCCTTCCAGAGCTCCCCGCCTCAACGGAAACCGGAGGTACTAGATCTCATACATTCAGATGTATGCGGTTCGATGCAGATACGAACACTCAGAGGGTCACTGTATTTTGTGACATTAATTGATGATCATTCAAGGAAGATCTGGGCATACACCTTGAAGAGAAAAGATCAAGTGCTGGGAGTGTTCAAGGAGTTTCATGCTTTGGTGAAGAGAGAAACCGGTAAGAAACTGAAGTGCATCAGAACAAACAATGGTGGAGAATACAGAGGTCCGTTTGATCAGTACTGCAAGACGTAAGGAATCCGACATCAAACGACACCTCCGAAGACACCTCAGCTAAACGGCCTAGCTGAGAGAATGAACAGAACCTTGTACGAAAGGGTCAGGAGCTTGCTGTCACAAGCCAAGCTGCCGAAGACATTTTGGGGGGAGGCACTCCACACATCAGTTCATGTTTTGAACATGTCCCTAGCAGTCGCACTGAAAGGTAATGTTCCTAACCAAGCCTGGACAGGTAAAGAAGTGTCTTATGAACACTTGCATGTCTTTGGGTGCAAAGCTTATGTACACATCCCAAAGGACGAGAGATCCAAGCTTGATGCAAAGACGCGACAATGTGTCTTTATTGGCTATGGTCAAGATGATTTTGGCTACAAACTCTATGATCCTGTGGAGAAGAAGATTGTCAGAAGCCGAGATGTTGTCTTTATTGAAGACCAGGCCATATAAAGATATCCGGAAGGAATTGAAGAAAATGCCCCATCAATACAGAAATGTGAATCCAGAACCTCATACACCGGTGCCAGTACGAGTTGAAGATGAGGTTCTCAGACATGAAGGTACAGGTGATGAAGCTCCCAGAGATGATGATCATGATCAACCACCAGTACCAGAAGTTCCACCAATAGTTCCACAGAGAAGGTCTGACAGAGAGAGGCGACCTTCAACCAAATACTCTGCATATGAGTATGTGCTGCTTACTGACGGGGGAGAACCCGAGAGAGCTACCAGGAGGCTATGGAAACAGATGACAGAGAAAAGTGGGAGGAAGCCATGCAAGATGAGATGAAATCTTTGCATGACAATCACACTTTTGAGTTGGTGAAATTGCCAAGAGGAAAACGGGCTTTGAAGAACAAATGGGTGTACAGGGTGAAGCAACATGAGCACACTTCACAACCCCGGTACAAAGCCAGACTAGTTGTCAAGGGATTCAATCAGAGGAAAGGCATTGACTTCGATGAAATCTTCTCTCCAGTTGTGAAGATGTCATCCATCAGAGTGGTACTCAGCTTAGCAGCAAGCCTCGACCTGGAAGTTGAGCAGATGAATGTCAAGACCGCATTTCTTCACGGAGATCTGGAAGAAGAAATTTACATGGAGCAACCAGAAGGCTTCAGAGTCAGCGGGAAAGATGACTATGTGTGCAGACTCGGGAAAAGCCTCTACGGTTTGAAACAGGCACCGAGACAGTGGTACGTGAAGTTTGAGTCAGTTATGGGAGAGCATGGATACAAGAAGACTACTTCAGACCATTATGTTTTCGTTCAGAAATTTTCTGACAATGACTTTATCATCTTACTGTTATATGTAGATGATATGTTGATAGTTAGCCGGAATCAATCGAGGATTGATAATTTGAAGCAGCAACTGAGTAAGTCTTTTGAGATGAAAGACTTGGGGCCAGCTAAACAGATTCTTGGCATCAGGATCGGTCGTGATCGGAAAGCCAGGAGGTTATACTTGTCACATGAGGAGTACATTGAGAAGGTACTTCAGAGATTCCAGATGGACAAGGCTAAAGCGGTTAGCACTCCTCTTGCTACCCACTTTAGATTGAGTACACAACAGAGTCCCTCTACTGAGTCAGATAAGGAGGAAATGAAACAGGTTCCATACACCTCAGCAGTGGGAAGTCTTATGTATGCCATGGTGTGCACGAGGCCAGACTTAGCACACGCAGTTGGATTGGTCAGCCGGTTTATGTCAAACCCAGGACGGGAACACTGAAATGCTATCAAATGGATCATGCGGTATCTACGAGGCACAACCAAGATGAGGTTATGTTTTGGAAGCAGCGACAAGCCAATGTTGATGGGCTACACCGATTCAGATATGGCAGGAGATGTGGATACCCGTAAGTCTACTTCGGGGTATCTGATTACTCTCTCAGGAGGAGCTGCGACATGGCAGTCTAGGTTGCAGAGATGTGTTTCACTTTCTACAACAGAGGCATAATTCATTACAGTTACATAAGCTTGCAAGGAATTGCTGTATATGAAGACATTCGTCCAAGAATTGGGTTTCAAGTAGGAGAAGTACATTTTGTACTGCGATAGCCAGATTGCCATCTATCTCGGTAAAAATTCCACATTTCATTCGAGGTCAAAACATATCGATGTGAGGTATCACTGGATACGGGACGTCCTGAGCTCAAGGCTGTTAGAACTCAGGAAAATTCACACCGACGACAACGGTGCCGATATGTTCACGAAGGTTTTACCGAAGGAGAAGCTTGAAATCTGTCGTGCCATAGCCGGGATGACAAAACTCTCCACATAGTCAGAGTGGGGAGAGACAGAGAACTACGATTGGCTTGATCCCAACTCAGGGTACGTAGGCAGTCATACAGATGCAGCCAGGGGAGGATCCTTTTGGAGGATCCGGTTTGGATGAATGATGATCGGCTCAGATTTTGGGGAAATCTTCACCGAGTGGGAGATTTGTTGAAGACAGCTTTGCATGGCTGTTGAAAACAGCCATGCAAAGCGTTTGTAAATGTGTTGTTGAAAACAACACTTCCCAACTATATTGAAAGCTGGCAAAAACGTGTCCAAACCGCGTGGCACTGTTCACGCGGTTTGGGCACTATAAATTGAGCCATAAACCATTGTTAGAAGTATCCCAGAAATCCCAAATTGAGTGAGAATAGAGAGTAAAGTGGTGTGAGAGTTTTTTGTAAAGCTTGAGTTGTAAGCTTTGTAATTCTTTTGTTTGTAATATAAAAGAAGAATTTTCTCTCCAATCACCTCTATTATTGTGTGTTTAATCACAACACTTCACTACTTCGAGATTCTCAAGCTTAACCTTTGAATGATTCCCTTTCCATATTTCCATATAGTTAGGAGTTTGGGAAGACCTTCCAATATGAGTTCCCTCAGTTTTCTGAGTCCAGCTTGTTCTTCTTCAATCTCATTCTCTTCCAAGCAAAACACTTCTTTCATCGAGTAACAGTACTCAACATTGAGCTCTTCCAAATTCCGTACTCTTGCATAAAAACTGGAGAAAAAAATACGATAAAGGCTACAGGCTCGGAGATGCAGAGTCATCAGTGCAGTAGAGCCTCGTACTTCTATTGCTCCAATGTCTTCAAGATCTCTGGAACGCGTAAGAGTTAGGTCTTCTGTCTTTTCCAGCAACAACTTCACCCAGTCAACGAGTGGGGTGGATATATTCTTCAAGTGCATGCTCCTTCTTGATGCTATTTCCCAGTAATAGTCATTGACCTAAATGCGGAATCTTTTAAGGTTTGCCCGTGGACCATCAAACTGTTTAGATAGAACTTCAGTATTGTTGAGATATATGTAAAGAACAGTCAAGCGAGACAAAGATGCAACTTCTTTAAATGCAGCATTCTGTTGGTTTGTTGTTTCATCAAGCTCCCAATTACCAAAGCTGTTCCCGATATACTAGTTCCTCTAGCTGATGGAACTTGGATATAACATCAGGTGGAATCCCTTCAAGGAAGATGTTGTTTGACAAATCTAAGAGCTTCAGATTTGTCCAATTCTGTAGTGCTTTTGGCAGCTGCCTCATGCTAGATCCTCTCAGGATGAGGATCACGAGTTCTTTAAATTCTTTATTCAAAGTTGCCTTTTCCAAGTGAGTGTTCTCTGTACGAAGTGCACGCAATTTTGATAAGCATGCAATAGACCCTGGCAGTGTTGAAACGTTGGTGTAACTCAAATCTAGAAAGTTGATTTCCCGCATATGCTCAAAGAAACTGGCTGGAATTTTATCAAAAGCATTATGTTGCAGGAACAAAGTGAGCAGTTGAGGGCATATAGGTTCATCTGGTAGCTTTCTAATGGCGCTGTCCATCAGTGACATCTTCTTGAATTCCTTCAAGTCTTCTTCCGGCCACCCTTTCTTTAGACCCGCTTCAGACTTGAGATTATTTCCTTCCCTTGATGCGAAGTATTTTACTACTATTCGTGTGTATCATGAATTCTTTAAGTGCCTTCTACTTCTCTATACGACAGAATTTTATGTTCCCTGAGGTCTTCTATGACTGACTGCATCTTGTTCAAAACTTCCCCCATGGAGTCAACATCAGGAAATAACCTATCCACCAAGCCATGAATGACAAAATCCTCAATGGGGACACTGCGATAAGCAGGAAACAAACAACAGAATTGTAGGCAACCTCAGGCCACTGTCTGTAGCTAGGGATGACAGTGGGTAGGGTTTGGTGCGGGTTTGCCATTACCAAACCTGCACCCGCATATGTAAATAAATTATCAAACCCGCACCATACCCGTTGCGGGTTTTAATTTTCACTACCAAACCCGCACCCGCATATAAAAATAAATTACCAAACCCGCACTAGTACCCAGCGGATTTTTTGCGGGTTTTTTAAAATATTGAATTCCTTTATGCTCTTAATAATAAAATCTTTTTAATTAAATATTGAAACTTTTTCATAACATACAAAAAAAATGTATTTGATAGTTTACAAATTAGGACACATAAATAAAAATTTAAAATATTTATAACATAATGTCAAATTCATATATATACATGAATCACTAGCCGAATATCTTTCATTATGTTAAATTCATTTCATCAAAATTATTGAACCATGACTAAAAGTAATTCAAAAATATTAAGAGAGAGCAATTCAAAATTGTAAGTTAGTGAGTCATTTTATATGAGAGATTTTTTTGCCCTAAATATATAAAATAAAATAAAATAAAAAATTAAGCTTGCGGGTAGCAGATACCCGCAGTGGGTATCCGCTGATTTTGCTTAATTACCAAACCTGCAGCAGGTTTTGTTTTAAATTACCAAACTCGGACCAAATCCGCTTAATTATTTACCAAATCCTACCCATTGCGGGTGGGTTTTTACGGGTTTATGGGCGAAATTGCCATCTCTATCGGTAGCTCATTATAACCAATTGTTATACCTAAGAATTCTTCTTTTGGAATTTCCTCAATTTTAATGTCTTTTGATTCTTTGACAGCTTCACTCACGGCATCATCCCACATACTAACAAGATTCTCATTCGATTCATTGGTGATCGCGATTTTCACATGTTATGCAAGCGCACGTATCGCTCAATTAGTATAAAAAGCTATCGATCTCATGAGGATTTATCACATACTTTACTAATTGTTAAGACTAATAACCTACGAGTATCTAATTAAAATTAAGGGTGGCAGAAAAGCCCGGGCCCGGTCCGGGCCGGCTTTGCAATTTTGGCCCGGGCCAAAACCAAAAAATATATATATATATATATATATTTAAATATGTTTGTAGTATTTTTATTTGTTTGTAGTATTTAAATTGTTAATTTATCAATGAAACTTGTGATTTATTTGTAATTTGTCTTTGCAAATAGTGTGAATGTATTTTATATTTGTATATTTTTAATTTTTTTAATTTTTTTTATATCAGAGAGGTGCTTATAATTATTAAGAAATATTTCACAACCAGACAGATATTCATAGCCAACGAGAATATAGGGATAGATTCCCAACCTACGAATTTATATCCCAGCCTCTTATTATTTAGCCAACATATCAATTTTTTTTTTTTTTTTTTTTTTTTTTTTTTTTTTTTTTTTTTTTTTTTTAATCTAATATCAACAATCAGATCATGTGCACGTTGATTTCAAAATATAACAACTTGTATATTAGGATAAGTCATGATAACAATTTAAATTGAAAACAATGACTTATACTATTACTTAAATTGACGGATTCAAATTAACCAAAGGACAAAAACAAAAAAAAATAAAATAAAATAAAATGTATGGGTATGTTTTGATTTCTTTTTGATTTTTGATTATAAACGCACACAAAGTCAAATGACCGAATTATTCTATTCAAATGGCATGTGACTCTTCGTATCCCAAATGCGTATATACATGCACACGT
Organism: Zanthoxylum bungeanum; assembly: GCA_019454045.1. Taxonomy (NCBI): domain Eukaryota; kingdom Viridiplantae; phylum Streptophyta; class Magnoliopsida; order Sapindales; family Rutaceae; genus Zanthoxylum; species Zanthoxylum bungeanum. The sequence goes on along the minus strand of SKCR01030353.1, from coordinate 8,522 downwards.
GAGCCGCATTGTAATAAAGACCATGCACTTTGTTTTCTTGTGTAATCATTCTTCAAAAACACAGTTTTCTTTCTTCTCCATTTCATTATAAAAATTTACCCTTTTTTTAGGGTATAAATCTTGAAAATTTAGATTCATATTTATTTTTTTATTGAGTATCTAAAATAATATTTTACCTACATAATAATTAAAATCATAATTAAAATATATAAAATATAAATTAAATTATTATTTATAAAAATATTGATTTTAAAAGAATAAATGAAATTAAAAATGTAAAATGACGATTTCTATCCGTGATTAATTGTATACTTTTTAGACTTTATCACTCAGTTTAAGGTTATATAAATAATCTAGGGAATTTCATGATATTTGACCTTAATGCATTTCCCTTCCTGATTATTATCAGAATGAAATTAGAGTATTGACAACATGATCCACTGTTACTTCTTAATGCCATTTTTTGTTATTTTTTTTGTTATATATTTGTATTGTTTAAATCATTTTTAATCTTTTTTTTTTTTTTGACAAATAAGTCATACATGTCATTTACTAATTTGTTGGTGATACCACATTCACCCGTACCTCCGTTGCACCAGAGAATTACTCATTTTCCTGAACTAAGTCTTTGTATTCTTTAGAATTTGTTAAGATGTTTTCTTCAATTTTCTTATTATTTATTTTTTTCCAGTTGTTAATTTGGAATCTTATTCTTTCCTTGAACCAAGATATCTTCCTTTACTTACTTACAAGTAAGTAAGATTCTTGGCTACTATATACACAATTGTCTTTAAATTTCGCTCACAAGCAAGAAGATAATGAAGTCAGTGATTATTTTGAGGAGCAGCAGGTAATTTTTTTCTTATTAATTAGTATATGAATTATCTATAAATTATCATTTAGCAATATAATTGTGAGTAGAAAGAAGCACAATTGAGCTTAATTGTTGTTGTTTGCTGAACACATGAACCTGTAGCAACTTTGTTAATTCTAATGTACTTTGATTTCCCTAATTCTGTTATTTAGAGAAATTGGTTTGAAATGAGATTATTTTTTGAATCTCATTGTTTTCAATTTTGGATTTGGAAAAACTGAAATTGGAAGAAAAAATATATAAATATAATAAGCAAGATTATAGGACATTAGCAAGCATCTTGTTCTTTTCTTCAACTACATATATAGCATTAATTTGTTGAGATACTTTTCTTTATTTCTCTCAATTTTTCTTTTCTTAAACCGAGATATTTGCCTTGACTTACAAGTAATGTTTAAATGCTCTTTCCCCTTTTCTTTTACTTGCATGATTTAATTAATTTTCAATTCTACCAAACGCATCCATTATTTACCACTAACAACCAGTTTGAATGAAATTTCAATATTATTTATTTTTCTTTCAGTTTGATTATGATGCTTTAAATCACAATAAAATATCATTGGAATAGTGAAGTCTGTTATTACTCCGAGGAACAACAGGTATTTTATTATCTGAATTATCCATAAAATAATTGATCTTATATCTTATATATGAATGTTTGATCCACTTGATGTTTGTGATTGATTCTTATTTACAATTAGATTAATAATATTTAGTAATATAATTTAGTGTATAAGCACATTCTCACTCTATTTTCTCAATCTTTCTCCTCTAATACTCTCAACTTTACTATATAAGTATTTATCTGTTAAGTGTTTTTTTTTTTTTTCCTTTTTTTTAAGGCATGTATGATAATAATTAGGGGTGGATAAAAAAAAAACTAAAACTGAAAAAAATCGAAACAAATCGAAAAAATTGACCGTTGTGATAATTTTTAATTAAAAAAATAATTGTTACACGCGCTATAGTGCGCGCGCGCACTGTAGCACCCAGGTCTGCCTTAAATTATTATTATTTTTTTTGGTTTTCATTTTACATTTCCTTCAGCTCACTGGAAAGTGAGCTGAAGGAATTAGGGTCTTTTACCCTAATTCTTTCCGGTCTTTCCTAAACGCTTCAAAAACACCCAAAATTTTAATTTCAAAACCAACATTAATACATGTTATAGAATAAAAATCAAGTTTTTCAAAATATTAAATATTTTTCCAAAAACATAAATTTATTCTAAATACGCACTTGCGTAAATTTTGAATCCAATACACAAACTAAATTAGAATCCCAATAAGAAATGTGTCGTGAATAATTTTAGGTCACCCAAAGGTAATCAAGTGATTCTAGAATAGTAGGCATAACTCTAAGCTTTAATCTAGAGTTCCAAACTCTTATTAATTATTCCATGTCCAACATGAACATCTTTAACCTAATTACAAGCATGTTGTGTTTATACTTCTAAAGTATTCTTACACAATTGATTAACTTTATTTCAACATTAAACTATGTGATCATGCATCTAATACACAAATAAACATAGCTTAGGAGAAGATCAAATATTACCTAGTAAGCTTGATGCAAGATTCAATCTACCTCTCCTTTGTTGAAATCGTCGGAGAACCTCCAAGGAGTGAAAGCTTGACTTCAAGATCCAACCTTGATTTCCAATGCTAGCAATTTTCACTTCAAGATCTAATCTTGATTTCTCATAATTGAAATGTTTTAGAGATCTCACAAGTTTCTCTAAACACTTCTCTAACTTAGGCTCATTTCTCTAAGAATTTGCTTGTATTTGAACTTGTAATTAAAATCTTCCTAAAGTTTGCTATTTATAGCAAAACTTGGGTAATATTTAATTAATAAAAGTTGTAATCAACTTTTAAGTGGGCTTAATCTAATTTGTCCAAATATATATAATTAGGTGTGACTAATCTCCATTGTCTCCCACTTTAATTTAATCCAATTAAATCAAGCCAAAGATTAGGAAATGGATTAGTTAAATGTTTGCCACCTTAATTTAATCCAATTAAATCAAGCCAAAATCACCTATTATTACATACTTGAGTCAAATGATTACATATGCTACTGGACTCGAGGTGGTGTGTACTTCCAACTATTAGAAATCACATGTGAGTCATTCAGTATTCACTCCAATGAATACCCACAAATCTATACGAGTTTCCAAAACTCATGGTATATCACGTTAAACCATTGGAACTCCAATTCCAATATACGACATGTGCTAGTCTTCTAGGTTATAGGAATTCCACTATATTCCAAAACCAACAACTAGGAATATTTACTTTAAGAATAGTTACACCTAGTGTCAAGACTATTCTAAGGTCGATGTCATTCTTAGCATATCTATACATCAATTTAATACGCGTAATGATAATACCATTATCAAGTATGAAATGAAAAATGTAGTTATTTTATCAATAAATAATAAAATGTACAAATCAGATTGGCACTCCAAGCACCAATTCCATCAAATTCCCACTTGCTTAGTGTCAATCTGGATGGTACCGTAGTCCCATCTCCTCCACATGTTTATCGAATAACTTAGGAGGTAAGACCTTTGTAAGCGGGTTTGCTATGTTGTCTTGTCCTTGAACCTTCAAGACCACTATGTCTTTTCGTTCAATAATCTCTCTAATTACACAGTATTTCCTTTCCACATGTTTAGACTTGGAATGCACCCTCGGCTCCTTAGCCTGCGCGATGACTCCGTTATTATCACAGTAAAATAGGATCGAATCTGTAATACTAGGCACAACATTAAGTTCTGTGTTAAAATTTCTAATCCAAACAGCCTTTTTAGCAGCTTCTGAAGCCGCTATAAATTCCACCTCAGTGGTGGAATCAGCTGTTGAGCCTTGCTTTGAACATCGCCAACTAACAGTACTACTGTTAAGGGTAAATATGTATCCTGATGTAGATTTTCTATCATCTAGATCTCCCTGGAAGTCAGAGTCTGTATAACCTTTAACTTGTGGCTCATTTTCTTCATATATTATAAACTTATCATTGGTGCCTTTAAGATATTTTATGATATGTTTCACCGCTGTCCAATGATCATTACCTTGATCAGATTGATATCGGCTGGTTACACTGACGTCGAAACTGATGTCAGGTCTAGCACATAACATAGCATAAATTATGCTTCCAATACAAGAAGCATATGACAAGTTAGACATCCTAACTCTCTCTTCTTCAGTTCGAGGTGCCATTTTCTTCGAAAGATTTATGCCGTATCGAAAAGGTACATTTGTTGCCTTGCAGTTGGTAAAACTGTACCTTTCTAACATATTGTCTATGTACGTCGATTGTGATAAGCTTCCTAACTCTATCTCGATAGAGCCTTATACCTAGTATATAAGAAGCTTCACCCATATCTTTCATGGAGAAGTTCTTGTAAATGTAAGCTTTCACACTTTGCATCATCCCTATATCATTTCCTATGATAAGGATGTCATATACATACAAGACTAGGAAAACTATCATGCTCCCACTAAATTTCTTATAAACACATAGTTCTTCATCATTTTTTATGAATCCATATAATCTAATTATCTCATCAAAAGGACAATTCCAGCTTCGGGATGCCTGTTTGAGTCCATAAATAGACTTTTGGAGCTTACAAACCAAGTTTGAAGTCTCACTGGATATGAACCCTCTGGTTGTTCCATATAGATATCCTCTTAAGGAATCCATTTAGGAAAGCGGTTTTCACATCCATCTGCCATATCTCATAGTCGTGATATGCAACAATGGCTAAAAGAATCCTAATAGATTTTAGCATGGCTAATGGTGAAAAAGTTTCCTCATAGTCAATCCCAGGACGTTGAGTGTAACCTTTTGTTACCAGTCGAGTCTTAAAGATTTCCATCTTTCCATCGGGCCCTCGCTTCCTTTTGTAAACCCATTTACAACCAATAGGTTTAACTCCTTCAGGAAGTTCAACTAAATCCCAGACTTGATTAGCATGCATTGAATCTATTTTGGATTTCATGGCTTCTTGCCATTTTCCCGAATTGATATTCAATATCGCTTCCTTATACATAGTCGAATCTATTTCCTCCAAGAGGAGACCATCAAGGCTCACATCAGATGTTAAAAATAATCTTTCATGAGGCCTTGATATTCTATTCGACTTATGTAGAACCTATGTTTTAGATCCTTCACCTAGTAAGATCTCTGGTTCCATCTCAGGTTCCTTAATGTTGGGATCAAACTCATCAAGTTTACCCACTTTCTCTCAAAATTTACTTTTCAAGAAAAGTTACAAAGCGAACAACAAATACATTTCGTTGTTCAAAATCGTAGAATTGATATCACATGAAACTATCAGGATATCCAATGAACCTACATTTATACCCTCTATGTTCTAGTAATTCTAACTTATGCAGGACAACCCCAAATCTTTAAATGTCTAAGACTTGGATTTCTACCGAACCATATTTGATAGGGGGTCGTAGAAACAGCTTTTGATGGAACTCTTTTAAGTATCTAAGCAGCATTAAGTAAAGTGTAACCCCAAAGGTAATAAGAAAGATCTGTATAGCACATCATTGTTCGTACTATATCCAATAAAGTATGATTTCTGCGCTCAGACACTCCATTATGTTGAGGTGTTCCCGATGGGCTATATTGGGCGAGAATTCCATTCTCATTTAAATAATTTCTGAATTTTTCACTCATGTATTCACCGTCTCGATCTGATCTAAGGCATTTGATGAATTTACTGATTTTTTTCTACTTCGTTTCGGAATATTTTGACTTTGTCAAATATTTCTGACTTATGTTTCATCAGATAGACATATCCATATCTAGATTTTTCATATGTGAAAGTTACAAAGTATGTGGAACCATCATGAATGTCATGATTTAATAGACCACACACATCGCCATTGCCAACTCTAAGCTGGATCTCCCCTTTATTTAGCCTTCTTTTAACCCTCATTTCCTGCAGGGAATTGCAATATGAGTAGAACTACCAGTGTCTAACACCCATCCACTATTTACATATAAGGCTAATGAGATGTCAATAATTGGAAAATTCAAAGCGTACCTGAGGGTCCTGCTTTTCCTTTAAGCTCTGGACAGTCCTTCTTCCAGTGTCCAGACATCTTGCATTGTAGACATTGATCATGAGCTACTTTCGGTTTGCGCCTTTGTGCTTCTAAGAGTTTTTCTTTGCAATATTCTTCTTCCCCATTTTATTTTCTTTGACTTCCCAGAAGTCATTGAAGAGCTAGATCCACCATGGAGATATAGTGTGGAGTTGCCTTTCTTCAAATCTTGCTCCATCGTGCGTAGCATGTTATGAAGTTCTTCGTATGTGGCTTGCATCGAATGAATATGGAAATTTAAAACAAAGCTAGAATAAGAACCAGAAAAAGAAGACAGAATCAAATTACGGCCCAACCGTTCATCAAACACAATTATCTGTCGTTCCAGATATTGAATCTAGTCGATCATGTTCAAAACATGAGTGCTGACAGCTCATCCATCCTTGAGTTCAGCACAGAACAATTCCTTAGAACTTCGATAAAGTTTCATCTCTCGATTTGCCTCGAACAATTCCTTAAATGTTCGCATGATGCTCCAAGCATCCGGTACTTCAATGTACTGTCTCTGTAAATCTAGAACCATCGATCCCAAGGTAGGATTTCACCTTCAAGTTATCATCCTTCCATCCATCAAAAGTTTCTCGCTCCTCTGAAGTGGAGTTAGGATCGATATCAACAGTCAGTGGATTGATAGTGACATAAGTCAACTTTTCATACTCCAAGACAAGACACATGTTCATTTTCTATTTGAAATAGTTCTCTGCTCCTTTTAGCTTATTGGAATCCAAAAGTTTCATCAATGGATTAGTGGCAGCCATATAAAAGACAACATCTTTGATTAGTAGCAGAACAATTTTCATTTAAAAAGTGATAATACTAATTGATTATGGAATTTTAAATCTATTAGTACCCTCCCACTACTTTACATAATTCCGTAATCTCCCTTAATGGAAAAATAGAAATTTGACTATCAAAATTTCATAGCAGGAAGTGGATCCCATGACATTTACTCCAGCCTCACACAATAACAATATTGGCCTTTGTCAACTCATTAGGTAGACCTCTAAGGTCAATCACTTCATGTGACTCTTAGTTTGGTCCTGCACCGTTTCTTATCCTCATATTAATGATGATATTGGATTAAGACGCGTTCTAGGTGTATACTTGTCAATGTGCACTAATGAGCTTCGTATGTACATCCTCAAACTAATGACGATATTAGGCGACTACGTTAACTCATCACGCTATATCTAATATTTTACCAGAGTGACCTAAGTTCCGAGCACTTATACCCTCACACTAATGACGATATTGGATATAAGTAATAAGAACTCATTCATCTCTGTATTGACAATACGAACCATCCAAGAAACTTGATGATATTTGAAAAATATTTCCAATTCTAGCAAGCTTCACTTCAAGATCTAATCTTGATTTCTCCTAATTGAAATGTTTTAGAGACCTCACAATTTCTCTAAACACTTCTCTAACTTAGGCTAATTTCTCTAAGAATTTACTTGTATTTGAACTTGTAATTAAAACCTTCCTAAAGCTTGCTATTTATAGCAAAACATAAGTAATTTTTAATTAATAAAAGTTGTAATCAACTTTTAAGTGGGCTTAATCTGATTTGTCCAAATATGTATAATTAGGTGTGACTAATCTCCATTGTCTCTCACTTTAATTTAATCCAACTAAATCAAGCCAAGGATTAAGAAATGAATTAGTTAAATGTTTGCCACCTAAATTTAATCCAATTAAATCAAGCCAAAACCACCTATTATTACATACTTACAATTACCATAATATCCTCAAATAGTAGAGATAATTATGATTTTACAATTAAGCCCTTGTGTAATTATTGAATTAATCCAATTAAGTCAAAGTAAATAATCAATGTTATCTAATAATACTTGATTATCTTAGTTGATAATTATAATATCGAATATTATCTTTTATCAAAATTAATCGGCTACCCAAGTGCTCAACGAGTACACTTCATATTAGGACTCTCTAAGTTCAGACATGTTCGTCATATAAGCCTAGCTAATATGTACGCAATTCGGCTATCTCCAAATTCACGAAGAACACAATCGACCTTTCTGAACTATATAAGTCGAGGTCATCACATATGTTTAACAATCCCTCCGTCGTAGGCTATCTGAGTTGTGCTTAGGAAGCATAGAATATACCGTCAAGTTTCCAAGGCGCATATCTCATGTCGATATGCCCACGATTCTTTACAACTGATGCGATCCACCATAGATGATCGGATTTGGCCAAAGTCTTTAAGAATCATGACTTAACTCACATGGATACATAAACCTCTTATGGTACACATATGGGCCGACAGATCCTATCTTGTTTCGCACTTGATTACTGAGTGCATCAGTCCACACCCAACGAACATCTAGAGGCCAGACCATGAAAGGTTTCTGACATACATGGCATCAAAGTGTGGAGGATCTCACACAAAATCTATGTTATCCTATAGTCAAAGGATTACATATGCTACTCGACTCGAGGAGATTCATATTGACGGTGGTGTGTACTTCCAACTATTAGGAATCACCTGTGAGTCATTC
>SKCR01030352.1:0-53822 GCA_019454045.1 Zanthoxylum bungeanum | reverse complement strand
CAGACATCCGACATGTGCTTCGGATGGGGCAGACACTTATCCAGCCCCAGCCCTAGCACGTGACTATCCGATACTGGGCCGATATACACAATACTACGGTATACTACGCTTGATATAGATCTTAAATATTCTTATAAGAATATGTCCGGAGAATTTGGAAGACTTGGTGCTTTGCTAGAAGCCAACCTTGTCTAGTAAATCGGTAAAACGTAGTACTTGGTACTTACGTGTTTGGATAGTCCGACGACCGATTTGACTACCAAAATATCCGGGGATCTCATGGGTCACTTCCCAAAGATTCACCGATGACGTATGACTCGCACTTTTATTAATCTGGGATTAATATGATGAGAGAGAAAAATAATCTTGGATTAATTACAGAGATATTTTATCTGGGATAAAATATCAATTTAAAGAGAGAGAATGATTAATTTGGAATTAATCGATTAATTAATATATTTGATATATTAAACGAAATTAGATTTCGACGCGGAATTAAAATTAGATTTTAATTCGGGCGAACGAATTAATTTAGAATTAATTCGTTAGCGATGTGAATAGTGATTTCGCTAGGCGTAATCATTTAATCACGACGCGACGGAAAATTCGTTAATTTAGAATTAGCGAATCCGAGCCCGAGATTATTTACGAGCGCATTCGCATTTCGAATTCGAGCGCGGCTCATCAAATCAAGCGTCAAATCATTAGTCGCATCAAGCGTCAAATCATGTCACTTTGAGTGATGTGACAATTGATTGGATTGATTGAGTGATGTGAGTGATGTGACTTGATGGGAGTTGTTGAAAAGCTTTTTTAAAAGCTTGAATGACATATATTAATTTTATATGTTTGGTATATGTTAAAAATTGATTTTAGAAATAATTTTACTTTTTAACTTTTACAACTCTCTCTCTCTCTCATGTTGGTTTTCATTTTGGATCCAAAATTCTCTCCATCTTTCACGCCATTTCTTCTTCTACAAAGGCAGTGAACTGCCGTGAGTGTTGAAGAAAAATGGAGGGAAACAAGTGTGTTTTGTGGCAAAACAAGAGTGCTAGCACACTCCGGGATCAATGCGAAGGTGATAGGGAAGTATACCCATGAGCGGGAAGCCAAATGATGAAGCTTGGAGTTTCGAATCTTGAAGACAAGGGGCGCCAAACACTGTTCACAGCAGCCCACTGCTTTGCAAAAGTGTGCAGAATTTCGAATTTTTGTTGCCCAAATCGTCGCTCAACCGCTCGATGTAAGTATTCCGCACTTCTGTCGTTGTATTCACTTATGATTCATTCTTGAGTTTTGATCTTGGGACCTATAGAAACTCCAACAACTTGCACCGCTAATACTTGTGACAATCAGTATACTTTGTTTTTAGTCGTCCGGGGCTTTAACAGGTTCTGTGTATGCCTCTTCTGGGTATACTGAGATTCGTAGTGTATTTGGTGTGATGTCAAGATGGAAGTATCACTTCAGTCATATGGAGATGATGATCACGTAGGGATACAGAACTGGTACTCTTAAGTACTGCAGTCATCAGGATAATATGACTAGGTCATGATTATCCGATTATAGAGACTAGTTTCTAGTGATATGATATATGTTTCGTACGGGGCAGACACAATTCCAGCCCCAGGCCTAGCATATGACATCTGATACTGGATCGTTATACGCAATACTTAGTACACTATGTCTGATAAAGATTATATATTCCTTTAAAGAATATTTATGGAGAATTGGGTAGGCACGGTGCTTTGCTAGAAGCCAACCATGTCTTATAAATTGGTAAGAACGTGGTACCGGTTACGCATGTGTTCGGATAGTCCGATGACCGTATTTACTGCCAACATATCCAGGGATCTCTTGGGTCGTTTCCCAAAGATTCACCGATGAGATTTTACTCGAACAGAATTAATCTGGGATTAATTATCAGAGAAAGAATTAATCTGGGATTAATTGTGTCGAGAATTTATCTGAGATTAAATTCGTCGAGAGGAGAGAATGCGATTAATTTGGAATTAATCGGTAAAATAAATTTAATAGTGAAATTGGATTTCTCTATTTAATTGGGCTAAAATAATATATTAGATATATTAATTGAAATTGGATTTCAATGTGGAATTAAAATTGGATTTTAATTCGTGCGAATGAATTAATTTGCGAGCGACTTTAATAATAATTTTGCAAGCCGTAATTATTTAATTAAATTGGATTTAATTAAGTCGCAATGGCGAATTCGTTTAATTCGGAATTAAAGGAACCCGAGCCCGAGCGAAATTGCATGTTGGATTGTCCGACTTAAATTTGGAATTTAAAGTGGGGCCCACCAACTTACATCAATGTGTTTGACATTTGAAGGAATTTGGTAGTTTGTTGAGTAAAAGCTTGGATTGTTTTTTCTACACTCAAACAAAACCAGCACACTTCATTATTTAATTTTTGAAATTAAACCATATATAAATTTTGAAAGTTGACTTGTGTGTTAGATTTTTGAAATAAAAAATGCACTATTCATTCTCTCCTAAAAACCTCTCAATTGCTGAACGCAATGGAGCTTGGCGGAGAAAATTTTCTTTCAAATTTTGTTCAAGCTATCTCTTACAGGAGTGAATCAAGGTGATAGGAAAACTCACCCAAGTGTTGAAAACTCTCAAGAAAGCTTGGAGCTTCCACTTACATCCATGGAAAGTTTTCAAACTCATCTGATCATTGTAAGTTTTTTCCGCAAACTTCTTAATGTATTCACCCACAAATCATCTTAGTGATCTTATGGCATGTGTAGGACACCAACATTTCTGACTTGAACTGATGGACTCCATACCCTAGTGACCGCTTCAGTATCCATCCTCCCGAGCTCGTTCTCCGAGAAAACCTATAAAACAATGGAACTGGATGTGAGGGGGTTAGATCATTGTACGATCTAAGTGAGTGGACTAAAAACTAAAGTATTGATATAAAACATTTTTTTCTAAAACCAGAGTTCCATAAATAACTTAACATGAAAACTCTTTATCCAAAAACTTCATTTGAAATTTCTTTTAAAAAACTTATCTTTCCAAAATCTACTTTTGAAAGTCTGATTTTGTAAACTAGTATCTGAAGATATATTCTTGAAAACTCTTTCTGAAACATCTATTTTCTGAAAGCTATTTCTAAAATCTGGTTTCTGAAGACTGTTTTCTGAAAATCTGATATCTGAAAACTTATCTGTATCTGAAAAACATGACATATGGGGGCGTTGCGTATCGCTGTCCCCTCATACGCCTAACTAGAGCCAAAATTGCAAATCTATGACTATGGGGCATTACATATCGCCGTCCCCCAAAGCATGCCACTACTATCCCTGAAAGTGGTGGTCTTGGGGTGTTACGTATCACCGTCCCTCAAGCCACTGAACTAGAACTGGGGGTGCGGATCTATGCTACCCTCCAAGCTCTGAAACTAGGATCTATGGGCATTTGTCATCCCTAGTCCTGAACTACGATCTAGGGGCGTTATGTATCGACGTCCCCTAACCTCTACATGTGCACATGTTCTCTGTCCGTCAATTCCATGCATGTACAAGTTACCTACTGATGTGGGTTTTTCCACATGCCTCGAAAAATCATAAATCGCAATCTTTTAAAATTGATTTTCCAAAGCATTTCTTAAAAACATACTCTTTCATAAAAAACTGTGATCAAACCGGCTAACGCCCTAAATGCGTAAAAATAAGTCTTATAGGAAAAATTACATAATGAAAATCAACTTTAAAGGATAATGTCCAACCACTGTTCGGAATCTGGCTGGAGCTATACCACTTCGTCGAATGAAATTACAACTCCTACAATGTTCTATAAGCGATCACTTGATTAGACTAAAAAACATTAGATAAGTTCCTGAACTAGGCTAAACTACTACATTCAAGTGCGTGATATCGTAACTAAGCATATTATACTTGTACAAAGATGTAATGTGTGCATACGAACTTATACGAGACCCTAGGGGTGGTCTATAATACGCTACGGTGGAACTGGGGTGGTTTAAAATTATTTTGGGGAATTTTTATCCACGCGTCACGACGCAAGGCAGTGCGCGTCGTGACATGAATCGTCCAGAGGCATGCCCAAAATTTTATCGTGTGCATCGTGATGAACAAGCCTTTTACGTCACGACGTGACTTACACCAGAAGTATTTCTGGGAAATTTCTCAGATCGGGTCGCAACAAAGAGGGGTCTGCGTCGCGACGCAAGACTAAATTATGGTCTTAACATTATGCTTTCTACTCAATCTTCCTAACACTTAAACCTTATCTTCTACACAAGCAATTAACTTCAATATATCTCCAAAATAAAATTAATATTATTCTCAATGCCAAATCATAACCAATCTGTCATATAACATCATTAAAACAATCTTTCACTTTCTAAATCTTAAAACCCCTAATTAACACAATACCCCAATCTTGATTCCTACTGAATCATCGTCTATTTTCATACTTATTAACCACTTAATCATCATCATACTCAAGCTCTTAACACACTATAATTATCAAATTATTAAAGCTCAAGTATTTAAACTTGGGTCATAATTTTCTTACCTCTCTTTCTTGGATTTTCTTCATCTTTCAAGCCCTCCAAAGAGGTCCATGTTCTTCCTTGCTTCATCTTCTTTCTTTCTTTTCTTCTTTCCTTTTTTTTTTTCTTTTTCTTCTCTTCTATTCTTCTTCCTCCTCTTCCTCCTCTTCCTCTACGTTTTCTTCTTTCCTTTCTTCTTCTCATTTTGTCAATTTGGTGAATAGTATACCATTTATATAGTATGAGTCATTTGATATTTGGAAGATTGGAGAAAAGTGTGGAATTTTGGAGAAAGTTTGAGATTCTTCCATTTGGGTCCAAATTTACAATTCATCAGAATTTTTGACTTACGTTTTTTACCTATTTCTGTTCCGAATTTAGAAAAATATTCAACGCGAATGTCGTAGATCTCGATCTCAACTTTCCATGATATAAAATTCATAAATATCGAAGTTCATATGAAAACTTTATGGCCTAAATACCATAGACTATCCGAAATGGAACATTGTAATGTCTAATATCGGATTCTCGAAGAATTTGTAGGGGTTTTATGGCGAAAATCCGGTAACGCAGCGGAAATGCGGAAAATCAAAATTTTTCGATTTCAAATTTTTCTCTTGGATCAATTAAATAAACTTATTTATTTAATTATCCAATTATTAAATTCTGAAATTTTACACAAGAAATCCCCAAATTTCTTGCTAATTGCCGAACACACCCAAATTTTTCAATTTTTACAATTTGGTCCATTTTTGTTCAAAATATGTCAAGATCAAATCCAATCATCTCAAAAATTAATATGCATCATACACACACCATAATACATCACATATATGAAAAGCCCGAAATTTAGAAAATGTTAAGAACCATAATTTTACAATTTCTTCAAATTGACAAATCTTACCAAATCAATTAAATCCATCACTTTAATTTAATCTAAACCACCCCAAACAAGTCTCACCATCATAAAATAACTCAAGAACAATTATAGTTCATCAATGAGTGGCTTAGAAACTCTAGAATGGCAACTTGATTATCAAATAATCAAAAGTGAGCTTATGAAACCATTTCAAGCTTACTTTGAAACCATACATGCTTTCATCTTTCAAACAAGTTCTTAACCAATTAAAACACAAACTACAAGTGTAGAGACAGCATACTAGCAACACATGCTGAAGCTAAGCATGATAGAAACATTTTCTTAGTTGAAAAGTTTAAGAAATAACTTACAAAATCAAGGTATTTTCAAGCTTTTTCCTTTGTATCTTCAACTTTGCTCTCAACTCGTTTTGTTTTGTTTTTGGTAACTTGTTAAACCTAAACCTAATGAAAATGAAACAAAACAATATATACTCCCCAAATATGCCCTTGGCCGAAAATTGGGAACCATATACAAATATCTAGATATTTTTATTTCAATTAAAGTTAGTTTTATCAACTTGTATATTTGATCATTATTCAATTTAATAATTTTCAACAAGTTAAATAAAGCAACTCAAGGCATCTCCAAAAATATAAAAACTTAGGATATTTATATTTTTAATTACTTTAGTTATTTAACAATTAAACAATTAAATAATTATTTAAATAAAAATATTTTAAATATATGTATTATATTTACTTTAAATATCCAATACATATATATTTACGATATATGTTTGAAATCACAATTTGACATTTAATTAATATGTATTTAATAAAATCTTTCATTAAATACAAACACATAATAATTAAGAAATGACCATTAGGTCCCTTTGTATGTATTTTTCATTTAACATTTAAACGACTTATAAATAATCAATATTATTCATAAAAGTTGCCCTAGTGCTCTACGAGTATATTTCACTAGTGAGACTCTCTAGATTCAGGCATATCTGTCATGAAATCCAATTTCGTGTCCATAATTTACCCACTCGTAAATTATGAAGACCACAGATAAACTCGCTGAATCATACAGGTCGAGGTCATGACATATGTTTAATTCCTTTGTCACAGGTATCCAGATAGATCCCAGAGATATAGATGTAAACGTCAAATCTCTATAGGGATAATCTCGTCGACGTCTCTATTAACAATCTCTAAAAGAACACTTAGAACTTACTTCTAATGGGTACCACGGGCCCATGGTTTTTATCTGATTACTAATCAAATATGGACTACATATGCTCTGTACACAGAACTGACGGATCTTATCTCGACATGCACAGGACACCCTGAGGATCTGTCCACACCCAACGAACAAGCGGAGGTCTGATCTGAATAGATCGATCACGTGATTGCGATCTAAGTGTGGAAGATGTCTCATGTGCCCACAGTGGTATCTCAAGTCGAAGAATCACAAATGCTACTCAACCCGAGAAGATTCTTATTGAAGTTGGTGTACCATCCATTAAGAATCTTCGGTGATTCATTCAGTGTTTATCCGCTATAAACACCTACACGTCTATACGAATCTCCAAGACTCATGGTTCATTGAGAAACCATTGGAATCATATATTCCAGTATACGATATGTACCGGTCTCAATGGTTTACTTTACTGACCAAGTAGTGTAAACCTTGACTAGGAACTGTCTGAGATTGACAACATCATGATACAACTCAATGTCAGTTGCAACGCTTTTGCAACTGTATCATGACTAATTGTCATAAGGTCTATTACGTCTTTACCATATAAGAAGATATATTAAATTATAGAAACTGCTCATTTTATTCATAATAAAACATTTACAAGAGTATTTACAAGGAAATACAACGGAGAATTGGTGCTATGTGCACCAACCCCAACAAAATCTCCCACTTGCTCTAGTGCTATTATCGATTGTATTTAATACCCATCGACTCCACATGTTTATCAAATAACTTCGGAGGTATGGCCTTCGTAAGCGGGTCTGCTACATTATCTTCACTCGGTACCTTACACACTACAATATCCCCTCGCGACATAATCTCTCGAATGATGTGGTACTTGCATTCCACATGCTTCGACTTCTGATGCGTCTTCGGTTCCTTTGCTTCTGTAATGGCTCTAGTATTATCGCAGTATAACGGAATCGCATTCTCGATACTTGGGACCACTCCAAATTCTGTGATAAAGTTCCTAATTCATACAGCTTCCTTTGCTGCTTTAGAAGCTGCAATGTATTTCACCTCTGTGGAGGAATCTGTTGTTGACCCCTGTTTGGAACTCTTCCAGCAAACTGCACCTCCGTTAAGGGTAAAGACGAATCGAGATGTAGACTTTCTATCATCGGGATCCGGTTTGAATTCGAAATTTGAATACCCATTAACTTGCAGTTCACTTCCTCCATAAATAATCAACTTATCTTAGTACATTTAAGATACTTCATGATATGTTTTATGGCCATCCAATGGTCATTTCCTGGATTGGACTGATATCTACTGGTTACGCTAACAGTGAAACTGATATCAGGCCTAGTACATAACATGGCATACATTATTCTACCCAAACACGAAGCATAAGGTTGGTTAGAAATTCTAACATTCTCATCTTCTGTTTGTGGACTCATCTCATTTGAAAGATGAATCTCATGTCTGATGGTATATTTGATGTCTTAAAGTTACCAAAATTGTATTGTTTCAAGATCTTATCTATGTACGTTGATTGGGATAACCCAATCAGCTTCCTCTCTCTATCTCTATAGAGTTTTATGCCTAAAACATATGAAGCTTCTCCCAGGTCCTTCATGGAGAAATTCTTACAGAGGTAAGTTTTGACGCCTTGCATCATCTCTATATCAACCCCAATGATTAGGATGTCGTCAACATAGATGACTAAAAATACCACCATGCCCCCACTAGCCTTCTGATACACACAGGATTCTTCCAAATTCTTGAGAAAACCAGACAATCTAATAATCTCGTCGAATCAAAGATTTCAACTTCGTGAAGCTTGTTTAAGTCCATAAATGTGCTTCTTAAGCTTACATACCATACCTAAGTTCTCACTGGACGCAAAACCTTCCGGCTGTTCCATATAGATTTCATTATCAAGAAATCCATTTAGAAAATTCGTTTTGACATCCATTTGCCAATTCTCGTAGTCATGATATGCAGGTATAGAAAGCAAAATCCTAATAGACATAAGCACTCAACATAACAAAATTGAAATTCTTAAAGGATGAGATTAATTCTGAAATACTGCTTTTATCCTTAAAGCAGACAGAACGAGTGCTCTTGCGCCAAAGATTAACGGGGTAAAGCGATCTACCGAAGCTAAGGGATGTAAAAATGCATCGGTAAGGGCTACTAGCTAAAAAGTTTCATCGTAGTCGACGTCAGGTCACTGCGTGTAACCTTTTGCTACCAATCGAGTCTTATAGGTTTCAACCTTTCCATCAGGCTCGCGCTTCCTCTTGTAAACCCATTTACAACCGATAGGAATAATTCACTCGGGAAGCGGAACTAAGTCCCAAACTTGATGCTCATGCATTGAGTCTAACTCAGATTTCATGGCACTATGCCATTTCACGGAGTCGATGTCCAACATCGATTCTCTATAGGTAAAAGGATTAGTCTCTTCAACTAAGAGAACATCGAGACTCTTTTCTTTTATCAAATACAAGCGTTCAGGAGGTCTAGAAACCTTTTGTGACCTACGGAGTGTGTGTATTGAAGGTTCTTCATCTACTTGAATTTCAGGTTCCTCTGTTGGTTCATTGTTTTCAGGTTGAACTTCATCAAGTTCAACCTGTCTATGATTACCGCCTTCTAACAAAAATTCTACCTTTAGAAATTTTACGAAGCGAGCTACGAACACATTTCGATGCTCGGTATCATAGAACATATATCCCTTCGTATTCGAAGTATATTCAACAAACCTAAACTTTTTCCCTCGAGGCAAAAGCTTAATTTTTTGAGCTATCCTGACATAGGCAGGACAACCGTAAACCTTCATATAATTAACATTTGGTCTCCTACCGGTCCATATCTTATATGGAGTCGTAAGAACAACTTTTGAAGGAATCTTATTCAAAAGATGTGCAGCTTTTAAAAGAGAGTAGCCCTATAAGTAATAGGGTAAATATGTAAAACTCAACATTGATCGGACCATATCCAATAAAGTCTGATTTCTCCTCTCAGACACTATATTGTGCTGTGGTGTACCTGGAGGAGTATATTGAGCGAGAATCCCATTTTCCTTCATATAATCCATGAACTCACTGCTCATATATTCGCCGCCTCGATCAGATCGAAGGCATTTAATATATTGATCAGTCTATCTTTCTACTTCATTATGGAACGTTTTGAACATTTCAAAGTTTTTTATTTATGTCTCATCAATAGACATAACTATACCGTGACAGATTATCGGTAAAGGTAATGAATTATGAATAACCATTTTTTAGCAGTCTGACTTAGTGGACCATATACATCAGAATGTACGAGTTCCAGATTGGCGCGGTGTCCTACACCATAAAATAGGGCTTTGGTCATCTTACCCTAAAAATATGATTCACAAGTTGGTTAGGGTTCAATGGTGAGATTTGGTATCAAACAATTCCTAACCAATTAGGTAAGACATTTAACGCCTATATGACCTAGCCTCATATGCCAAAGTTCAGTATTATTAACTACAGGTAAATTACGTTTATTAATCCTAGTATTCAAGATATCTTTAGAAGTATGCAATGTGTAATGACCATGCTCATTTAGACAACAAAGGATCTGAATATTACGTTTATCATATAAATACAAAGAACAGTTCATAATATTTACATGATAACCTTCTGTATCTAATACAAAAAGAGATATAATATTTGCTACACATCATGGTACAATGTAGCAATCATACAACAAGGTTCCCATTCGGTAAAGGGATCTCATATACTCCCACTACAACTATATCCAGAGAGTCTCCACTCTCAAAGCGCAATTATATCTCTCCAGGCTTCAGTTTCTTACTTTCCTTCAGCACCTGCAACGAATTGCAAATGTGAACATGACAAGCAGAATCCAAAATCCAGCTGGATGTAACAGCTTCACAAGCCAGTGAGATATCAATAGCTGGAAAAATAAATGTACCTGATGTAGATGCTCTATCCTTCCTTATCTGGGCAATGTAGTCAAGACAGTTCCATTTCCAGTGCCCGACTTTCTGTAGTGATGGCATTTGTCTTCAAAAGCCCTATTGGGTTTTGCAATCTTTCCTTGCGGTGAAGGATCGAAACTCTTCTTCTTCTTCGCTTTTGTCTTCTTTCCTTTTGGCCAGGCCTAGGAAGAAGTAGAAAGTGAAGTAGGTTTCAGAGGGCGAGTCAGTACTCCATTCCTTAGGTCCTCTTCCGCCGTGATCAGCATCTTATGCAGTTCATGGTAGGAACAGATAATCCCATTCATGTTGAAATACATCACGAATTGGCGATATGAAGCTATGAGTGAACCAAGAATGACACTCCTACCGAGAATGTCATTCAGAGGGAAATTATGTTGCCACAGTTGTTCGATCAAATTGATCAAGTGAAGAACATGCGAGCTCACAACTTGCGTCTTGTCCAGTCGCGCAAGGAACAATTTGTTGGATAATTATGACCCATAGCATCACTATTTGTACAGATCATGGTGTTGTTGTACAAATTAACTATGTGACAAAGGAAATTGCTCTTTTATCATTTGTAATTAGATTACCAAGATGTATAAATGATAAAAGGTCCTTATGATTAGTTCCAGATTGAGATGATATGAGAAAGTATCAATCCACGAAGGTTTAATCATTAAATAATCCCTAGTCGTAGTATTATCGAGATTGGACATCGATAATGCAAAATAGACTAGTATTACACTTGTGTGCGTTGTGGTAGCATAACGACATAGTTCTCATATATTTGGGTATTAGATACTCATGCAATTGTAATAGGAGGTTATGTTTACCGATGGTACGGAAACAGCTTCACTCTGGATAGACCCCTCGGAATTCCATTGGTAGTATGACTATGCGTCTATGGAAGTCCAAATCGGGGTAGGTGTATTTGGTCTTAACCTGAGACTTGCACCGCTAATACTTGAGACAATCAATATACTTTGGTTTTGGTCGTCCAGGGCTTTAATCGTTTCTGTGTACGCCTCTTTTGGGTATATTGAGAATCGTAGTATATTAGGTGTGATGTCAAGATGGAAGTATCACTCCAGTCATAGTGGAGATGATGGTCATGTAGGATACGGAACTGGTGCTCTTATATGTTGCAGCTATCGGGATATTATGACTAGGTCATGTTTATCCGATATAGAGACTAGTTACCAGAGATCTGACATGTGCTTCGTACGGGGCAGACACAATTCCAGCCCCAGGCCTAGCACGTGACATTCGATACTGGATTGCAATACGAAATACTACGTATACTACGCCTGATACAGGTCACATATTCCTTTAAGAATATTTCTGGAGAATTGGGTAGGCAAGGTGCTTTGCTAGAAGCCAACCATGTCTTGTAAATCGGTAAAAATGTAGTACTAGGTACGTACGTGTTCGGATAGTCCGACGACCGGATTTACTGCCAACATATCTGGGGATCTCATTGGTCGCTTTCTGAAGATTCACTGATGACGTATGACTCGCACTTAATCTGGGATTAATTATAAGAGAGAGAAAATTAATCTGGGATTAATTACGGAGATATTTTATCTGGGATAAAATATTATTTAAAGAGAGAGAATGATTAATTTGGAATTAATCGATAAAATAATATATTCGATATATTATACGAAATTAGATTTCGACGCGAAATTAAAATTAGATTTTAATTCGGGCGAATGAGTTAATTTAGAATTAATTCGCCAGCGACGTGAATAGTAATTTTGCTAGGCATAATTATTTAATTAAATTTGATTTAATTACGTCGCAACGGAAAATTCGTTAATTCAGAATTAGCGAACCCGAGCCCGGGAGTGTTTGCGGGCCCACTCGCAAATTTAATTCAAGTGCGGCCCACAAGTCACATCAAGCGTCACATCATTAGTCGTTCTTGTTATGTAAGTCACATCACTTTGAGTGATGTGATGGTTGTCACTTGTGATTGATGGTGATGGTTGGAAGGCTTAAATGCCTTGTACCTTTTTTTGAATTTGGTATATCATTTAATTGATTTTTGAAATCAATTACAACCAACAACACAACTTCATCTCTTTCTTCTCTCCTCACATTCGGCCAAGGGCCAAAATTCTCTCTTCTATTTCCTTCAATGTCGTGAGCATCACAAGGGGAAATGTGAAGATTTGTTGCAAATTTTCACAAGTGCTAACACACATTAGGAGTCTTACGAAGGTGATAGGGAAACCCATTCATGTGCATGGAATCTACACACAAAGCTTGGAGCTTGGAGATTCAACTAGGAGCACAAAATGGAGCTTTGCCGTGAGCATCAATGGAGGAAAAGCTTGAAGAAAATTTTTGTTGTTCCTCGCATCGCAAAAGCCGATCAAAGTGAGTATTCCGTAACTTAACTTTGTCGTATTCACACATTTTAATGCTTGAATTGATCTTGGTTAGACCTTAGAAACCCAACACAGTTCCATCGCAACTTTATGAAGAACAATTTGTTCTTGGTTCATATACGATTCTCTTAATCGCATCATCATACTATACGCATATGTCATGCCATAATATTGTTCCTTGAGTCCCGGTGCCAGTGAACATAAGATGTATGATTTAACTTTCAAATCATCATCTTTCCAAGCTTGGAAAACTTGGAATTCCTTTGGTGTTGTGTCCTCAGACACGGTAAGGGGTTGCGGACCCTCGAGTACATATCCCAACTTTTCGGAATCAATGACAATCCTTAAATCCAAATCCCAATCGGTAAAGTTCTTGGTGCCTTTAAGTTTGTTCGTATCCAACATACACGCAAACGGATTAGTCCATTGTGCCGCCATTGCAAATCTATCTTATAGATTATGAAAAATTGTTAGCAGAAATAAATCAGTTTCATATAATATCGAAAGCATTAACTAGATCATGGATTTTTAATCTAAAAATGCCCCTCCCACTAAATTATGCAATACTATAATCCCCAAACGAAATACAAAGATTTAATAATTAAATTAAATACAAATAGTGAAAGGTGGATCTCATGAATATATTTCAGCTCACAGCTTTAACACGTTCTCGCCTACGTATATTCATCACGTAGACAACTTATTGTCAATCACTCAATAGTGACTCATGGGTTTCTGGTCCTGGTCCTTTCTCGTTGTGACAGATTTGGCACGTTCATAAGGAGACGTACCAAGGTTAAACCCGTCAATGATAAACTCAAGCTACTTGTGTGACCCTGACAGCTTTGGCACGTTCAGGATTCCGCTTTCCCTTGAATTTATCTAGTATCAAATATACATCCGGTATAAATAAATTTCTATCTGCTACACCCTCACTGCTTTGGCACGCTCTCGGATGTAGTCATAGAAAATATATCCATAAACCGTATTGACGAGACGGACCATGTAACATGCATCAAATACAAAATTAACATTAAACCTTATTAATTAGGGAATTTCTGCAAAAATATGCTTTTTTACTTTATTTAATCAAATTAAATAAACACATGCATGCATAAAGTAAAAATTAAATTAAACATTGAATTTAAAAGGCATAATCATATTAGGGTGTCCAGAATTAGACTCGCTTTGATACCATTTTGTAGGGTTTTATGGCGAAAATCCGGTAACGCAGCGGAAATGAGGAAAATCAAAATTTTTCGATTTCAAAATTTTTTTTGGATCAATTAAATAAACTTATTTATTTAATTATCCAATTATTAAATTCTGAAATTTTACACAAGAAATCAAATTTCTTAGTAATTACCGAATTGCCTCACAAGTTTGCAAATTGATCATTTTAGTCCTAAAATTGTCAAATACAATTTTGGATGAATCTAAATCATTTATAAAATGATTTCCAACATGTCCAACACATCAAAATTAGATTGTAACAAAATCCTGAAATTTCTTGCTAATTGCCAAACACACCCAAATTTTTTAGTTTTTGCAATTTGGTCAATTTTTGTTCAAAACATGTCAAGATCAAATCCAATCAACTCAAAAATTAATATGCATCATATACACAACATAATACATCACATATATGAAAATCCCGAAATTTGGAAAGGGTTAAGAACCCTAATTTTATAATTTCTTCAAATTGAGAAATCTTACCAAATCAATTAAATCCATCACTTTAATTCAATCTAAACCACACCAAACAAGTCTCACCATCATGAAACAACTCAAGAACAATTCTAGGTCATTTTGATGGATCCTATCTCGACACACAGAGGACACCCTGAGGATTTGTCCATACTCAACGAATAGGCAGAGGTTTAATCTGAATAGATCGGTGACGTGACTGCCATCTAAGTGTGGAACATGTCTCATATGCCCACAATGGTATCTCAAGTTGAAGAATCACAAATACTACTCAACCCGAGAAGATTCTTATTGACGTTGGTGTACCATCCATTAAGAATCTTCGGTGAGTCATTCAATGTTTATTCGCTATAAACACATACACGTCTATACGAGTCTCCAAGACTCATGGTTCATTGAGAAACCATTGTAATCATATATTCCAGTATACAACATGTACCAGTCTCAATGGGTTTACTTTACTGCCCAAGTAGTGTAAACCTTGACCAAGAACTGTCTGAGAATGACAACGTCATGATACAACTCAATGTCAGTTGCGACGCTTTTGCAACTGTATCATGACTAATCATCCTAAGGTCTATTATGTCTTTACCATATAAGAAGATATATTATATTATAGAAACTACTCATTTTATTAATAATAAAACGTTTACAAGAGTATTTACAAGGAAATACAACGGGAAATTGGCGCTCTGAGCACCAACCCCAACAGAATTCACGAGGGTACATGTTTCCAATCATAATTTATATTATGGGACACTCATCTTACAGTGTCTCACAGTGTATCAGTAGTCAAAATTCCGGTCGTTACAGTAGATTTCCTTACAGTATAGGAATATACCTGTCGGGCAGGGGTAGCCATAATTTGAACTTAAACTTAATGAATTCGGAGTTTCTTAATTAATATATGATATAGTTAATTAGGTTACTTTCAGTTTTTGCATTTGACCATCGGAAGAGACGTTTGCAAAACTTCATGTTCCAGGTTAATAAACCGATATATTGCACAAACATGAGATAATTAATTTATCTTTAAAAGATATTGGAAGGATTCACAACCCTAGATAGCTTTATAATATTGATTTTTCCTTTAATTTACTTTCGAACTGTTTTATTTACTTGTTTTTGATAAACATCACCATCCAACCAACAATCAATCAATTAGATACTCGTAGACATTTAACTTCAATAAATTAATAGCTTAATTATTAAGTCCTCGTGGGATCGATACATTTTATACTACTTGAGCGATACATACGCTTGCGTTACGTGTGTGTTTATCACCGATCACGTTTTTGGCGCCGTTTCTGGTAACTTATTTATCATTTACTATTAATTTTGAGGTTAGATATTTAACTTGTGTCTAATTTGTTTTTACTTATTATTTTTGTTTTCTTGTGTTTCAGGTTCTCAGACCCTACATGAGAATGAGCTGAAGCTTCGAAATCCATCTACTTGACCCATAAATTGAAAGAACAATCAGACAGTTGAGAAGAGAAAGGCGAGAAGATTAAGAAGCACTGATTAATATGAACAATCAAGAACCTAAACCTTTGGAGGTTGCATCACCAATTCTCATTCGAGACTGAACTATTTTGATGGTTTATGGCTTCATATCATGTATCGTACTTCCTCTCTTACTAGTAAATATGTGTGACATCAAAACATGCATTCAGATGATACAACAATAAGTTCAGTTTGGGGAAAATGCAACTGAAGATCCTAATGCCAACATCAGCAACTTATTGGAAGTTTGCGACACATTCAATTACAACCGAGTGGAAGAAGAAGCAATGAGACTGCGTGGGTTCCCATATTCTTTGAAAGACAGAGCTAAGGCTTGGCTACATTCACTACAAGCAGGTTTCATCACAACTTGTAACACTCTTGCCACCAAATTCCTTGCAAAATATTTTCCCCCAGCCAGAACAGCAATGTTGAGGAATGACATCACATCCTTTGTGCAACATGACTCAAAATCTCTCTATGAAGCTTGGGAAAGGTACAAGGAATTGCTCTGGAAATGCACTCACCATGAGATTGCAAAGTGGCTACAATTCCAAACCTTCCACAATGGACTTTCTGGACTAATGAGAACCACAATAGATGATGTTGCTGGAGGAGCATTAATGGCAAAAGGAGAAGATCAAGCCTTGACTTAATTGAAGAAATGGCCAACAAAAATTCCTTGTGGCCAATAGAAAGGAGCATGATTCAACGAATAGTAGGAATCCATGAAATAGGAGCCAACACAGCAATGAATGCCAAGCTGGATCAGATATGAAAATTCATGGAAACTCTTAGCATGCAGGTGACCGGTGCGAAATCACACGCGTATAACGCATGCACACGTATCGTTCAAGTAGTATAAAAATATTGATCCCATGAAGACTTAATTCCTACTTTTGTTATTAATTATTGATACTATTTATTTACAAGTATCTAATTAAGGGAGAAGAGAATGATTGTTTTTGATTGGTTGAATGTGGAATTCCTTAAATAAAATAAATAAAAGAAAATACTAAGAAAAATAAATAAAAGACACAAAGATTTATGGTTGTGGTTCCACATAATATTATCCTAAAGATGAATTGATTCTCTTATATATGTGTAATAAGTCAGTTTGCTAACCTGGAACACGAAGATTTGTAAAAGCCTATGTCGATGGTCAGACGCAAATAACCAAATAACCCAATTAATCATATATCTATGTTAACCAAGTTATCTGAATTCATTAAGTTCAAGTTCCAAAAGTGGCCACCCTCGCCCGACAGGTATATGTCTATCCTGTAAGGAAATCTATTAAAGGGTTATATATCCTCAAGGAAGATCGTGGGCTATTGAATCTAAGGCTGAAACCTAAAATCCCCTCGTCAAGTTCATTTTAAGTTTACCAAATCAATCTTATTAATGGCCAATTAACAAGAGCATTAAGCTTAAGACTCAATAAACAAACTAAAGAATTACCCATAAAAAAAAATCAATTATTAAGTGTGTGGATATTGTGTTTCATCACTTCCCTAGAATAAAAATAAAATGATGGGGGTGGGGGATCCATCTTGACTATTTCTAATTTAAAAATCTCTCTTACTATAATATAGAATTTATCATTGATATTACCAACCAGCCATGTAGGCGGTATCCTCATTAAGTCAGATTTTAATTAAGTCCGACCGACCATAAAGGCGGTATCATTATTTGTCAATAAACCAGCCATATAGGCGGTAATCATCTGTCACATAAAGACCGGCCATATATGCGGTATCACATTTTATCAAATAAATAAAACCAGCCATTAAGGCGGTATAACCTTTTATGTTAAATTATAATTTCCATATTATAATTAAGGGAGATTAATCTAAACTAAAATAATAAAAACTTCACCCTTCCCCCAGCGGAAAATTAACTACAAAACATAAAAGTAAATAAAAGAAAATAAACTACACCTATTACTGAAAATAAAAATGCATAAATTAAATACTGAAAATAAATACAAACAAGATGCAATTCTTAAATTCCTTACAAAAACCTAAGGAAAACATGAGAATTACAAATGAAATGGCTTGGTATTTATAGGAAAATCTAAAGGCTTCCACCAATTTCTCCACCAATTGCTCCACCAAACACTCCACAAAATCCTCCACCAAACATGCCAAAAGAAACTCCACAAAACACTCCACCAAACATGTGAGCATGTTTTGTGGAAGTTTGACAATTGTAAATTGTCATTTTCCATTTTTTTTTATTTTTTGATAATGACTTTAGTAATTACACAAAATATATTAGATTATTCGTTAATTTCGGTCTTGAAAAATTCGGAATTCGAAAATATTTAAAATTTTAAAGTTGTAGATCTTTGCGTCTTCTTTAATCTGCAACTTGAATCAGCTCAATCGGATATCGGATTAAAAGGTTATGGCCAAACTACCAAACTTGCACAAAATTGGAATTTAGGACTGCACTTCGTGACGCGTAAAGTAAATTTTCGTTTTTTTTTTTTTTTTCCTCCGAATTTCATCGTTTTAGCCCCGAGTTCATTCCATTATGTCCCAATATTATTTTTATCTGTAGAATAAACAAAAACACATCAAAACGTTCATAAAACTCAAGAAACTATACAAAATATTAGGTTAAATGAGTGGGAAATAGTGATATAATTATCACTCATCACACCCCCAAACCTAACATTTTGCTAGTCCTCGAGCAAAACAAAAAAAAAAAATAACATAAATATATTTAAAATAAAATTAAGCTAAGCCACTTTCGTAGGGATCACGGTTGCATTTACCATATGCAACAAGCCTTTAAACTCATAGGTGTCCCTAGTGGACGAGTTGTAGTCTCGTGAGGGTTTACAGCAACGATACCCACAAACGTTTGATAAAAGTAAAAAGATAGTAAAACTAATGAACACAAAAGCAAAAAGACAAGAGAATAAAGAAGTTAGTGACTAAACAGGTGAAACTTCTACTCCAAGTTAGTAGTTGTTTTCTATCTTTCTAAATTATCGAATAAGTAAATTCTCCGATTATTTTTACCATTCTTCATATACGCAACCAATAAAATATTAATCAACTCATTTTACCCACAATAGTCACAAGTGCAGTTGAGAATAGAGTAATATTTTTGTCCTAAAGTTTTATCAGAATTCACACATTTTGTAGTAATGGAATAATATTTCTAATTTTTCTTTGATTTTTGATTTTTTTTTATTTATATACAACATCTTCCATCTATGTAGCGAGCTTTGGGCCAGTGGCTCCCAAACCAGTTGGCTTTAGGGCACTAGGTGTTAAGACACCTCTACGGACTTAATTACTCAGACTTCAGATATATATATTTTTGCAACATCTTCAATCCATGTAACGAGCTTTGGGCCAGTGACTCCCAAACCAGTTGGTTTTAGGGTACTATGTGTTAAAACACCCATACGGACTTAATAACTCAGATCTTAGACGTTTCGTTTTTTTTTTTTACATCATTTCCATTTATAGATGCTTCCTCCAATTAAACTAGAGCACTGAATATTACAAATTTTTTAATTACAGCTCATGTCCGTATGTTACCATGCATGTTGATATATCTGCCAACTGAGCATATGAAGATTCATTTTAGTCAGTTTTATGGAGAATTCACAAATTAAATAATTCAAAAGGAAATAAATAAAAATTAACTTGTTTTGAATTCATGTCTATGTTAACCAAGTTACCTGAATTCATTAAGTTCAAGTTCCAAAAGTGGCTACCCTCGCCCGACAGGTATATGTATATCCTGTAAGGAAATCTATTAAAGGGTTATATATCCTCAAGGAAGATCGTGAGCTATTGAATATAAGGCTGAAACCTAAAATCCCTTCGTCAAGTTCATTTTAAGTTTACCAAATCAATCTTATTATTGGCCAATTAACAAGAGTATTAAGCTTAAGACTCAATAAACAAACTAAAGAATTACCCATAAAAAGAAAAATCAATTATTAAGTTGTGTGGATATTGTGTTTCATCACTTCCCTAGAATAAAAATAAATGTTGGGGTTGGGGGATACACCTTACTATTTCTAATTTAAAAATCTCCCTTACTATAATATAGAATTTATCATTGATATTACCAACCAGCCATGTAGGCGGTATCCTCATTAAGTTAGATTTAATTCAGTCCGACCGACCAAAATGTGGTATCATTATTTGTCCATAACCAGCCATATAGGCTATATCATCTGCCACATAAAGACCAGCCATATAGGCGGTATCACATTATGTCAAATAAATAAAACCAGCCATTAAGGCGGTATAACCTTTTTATTTAATTATATTTCCATATTAATAATTAAGGGAGATTAATCTAAACTAAAATAATAAATGTTTCACCCTTCCCCCAGCGGGAAATAACTACAAAAATAAAAGTAAATAAACAAAAAAACTACTCCTATTACTAAAATAAAATCATAAAATTAAATACTGAAAATAAATACAAACAAGATGCAATCCTTAAATTCCTTACAAAAAACCTAAGGAAACATGAGAATTACAATGAAATGGCTTGGTATTTATAGGAAAATCTAAAGGCTTCCAACCAATTTCTCCACTAATTGCCTCCACCAACACTCCACAAAATCCTCCATAAAACATGCCAACAGACACTCCAAAAAACACTCCACCACAACATGAAAGCATGTTTTGTGGAAGTTTGTGTAGGGTTTTTTAAGGGCTAAATCATTAACGCAGACGGAAGCGGTGGAAAATCGTATTTTCCGATTTCAACAACACTTTTCTCTCGGATTAATTAAATAAACATATTTATTTAATATTCCAATAATCAAATTATGAAATAAAATTCAAATGAATCATATTCAAGTGAATTTACCAAATTACCCTTGCTTTGGTATTTTGTCCATTTTAGTCCGAAATTGATCTAATCAATTTGAAAGATTCTAAATCATTTCTAAGATGAAATTAGCATGCTCATCATCAAAACACCAAAAGATCAAAATCCCAATTTTCTAATTCTTGGCCGAGAGCTCCATTAAGGGTGCCATTTGTGCACTTTGTCATTCATGCTTCAAACAAAACAAATCAATATTTTCCAATCAACATGAAACTTTATATGCATCAATACACAAACCAAATACACCAAATATATGAAAACCCCAAATTTGGAATTGGTCATGAACCCTAATATGTCAATTTCACATCAAATTGGACAAATTAGACCAAATTATTTTAAAATCAATGTTTCAATCATCATTATTTCCATCCAATCCAAGTCTCAACACAATGAAACAACTCAAGATCAAATAGGTCATTTAAGAGTGGGTCAATAACTCTAGATTAGCAACATGGTTTCCAAAACCTTAAAAGAATAGTTATAACTAAAATAGTTACACAAACTTTATCATCACACATGCTCAACACTTTCAACAAAATTCCATAATAAAAAACATAAGAAATAAAAAAAGAAAAACTTAAGAACATCACAAGATGTTGCCTAGATCCTAAGGAATAATTTCCTTTCTAATAGTAAGTTTGAAAACTTACAAAATCCAAGCTTTTCTTTAGGTTTTTCCTTTTCTCCTTCACTTGCTTCCTTAGTTTCTTTCAATGGAGTTTTATGAAAAGTGTATTAGGTTAATTGTAAAAGTGAAATGAAAATCAATATATACTTGTAACATTTAATCCTTGGCCGAATTCACCTTAACAAAATACAAGTTTAGTAATTTCATTTCATTTCAAATTTCATGTTATCAACTTGCATAAATATCTTAATACACACTTTATTAGATATTTATTTAAGTCAACAAAGGCAACTAACATCATTTACTTAATATATCCTAATGTAAGATATTTATATTTTAATTAATTTAATCATTTAACAATTAATTAATTAATTAATTAATCAAATACAAATATATTAAATATATGTATAATATTTACATTAAATATTAAAAACATATATTCATTTAGGATATAAGTCAAATAACGCATTTTGACTATTAATTAATGTGTATTTAAATTAATCAAGTATTAAATGTAAATACACAATAATTAGGCAAATGACTATTTTAGTCCCTTTAGAGCACGTATGTTGCGTTTAAAACCTTTAAAAGGACTTTATAAATAACCAATATTATTTATTAATGTTTCTCTAGTGCTCTACGAGTATGTTTCATTATTGAGACTCTCTAGATTCAGGTATATCCGTCACGAAAACTTTTCGTGTCCCATAATCTATCCACCCGTAGATTATGACGATCACGGATAATCCCGCTGAACCATACAGGTCGAGGTCATGGAAAATGTTATTCCTTAATTCCTCCGTCACAGTTATTCGGATAAATCCCAGAGATATAGATGTAAACGCCAAATTTCTATCGGGATTATCCAGTCGACTATTCTATTAGCAATCTCAAAAAATGTTTAGAACTAGCTTCTAACTTTACCACGGGCCCATGGTTTTTTATC
Source organism: Zanthoxylum bungeanum (assembly GCA_019454045.1). Taxonomy (NCBI): domain Eukaryota; kingdom Viridiplantae; phylum Streptophyta; class Magnoliopsida; order Sapindales; family Rutaceae; genus Zanthoxylum; species Zanthoxylum bungeanum. Next base: position 31,160 of record SKCR01030352.1, on the reverse strand, counting down.
TGATTGCTAATCATATGGACTACCTATGCTCTGGTACACAGAACTGACGGATCCTATCTTGATACACATAGGACACCCCCTGAGGATCTATCTACACCCAACGAACAGCGGAATGGTCTGATCTAATAGATCGGTGACGTGACTGCCGTCTAAGTGTAGAAGATGTCTCATGTGCCCAAATGGCATCTCAAGTCTAAGAATCACAAGTGCTACTCAACCTAAGAAGATTCTTATTGACGCTTGTGTACCATCCATTAAATCTTCGGTGAGTCGTTCAGTGTTTATCCGCTATAAACACCTACACGTCTATACTAGTCTCCAGACTTATGGGTCATTGAGAAACCATTGGAATCATATATTCCAGTATACGACATGTACCGGTCTCAACGGGTTTACTATACTGACTAAGTAGTGTAAACTTGACCAGGAACTGTCTGAGAATGACAACGTCATGATACTTCTCAATGTCCCATTGTGACGCTTTTACAACTGTATCATGACTAATCATTCTAGGGTCATTACGTCTTTACCATATAGAAAGATAGATTATATTATAGAAACTGCATATATTATTCATAATATAATGTTTTTACAGAAGTATTCAACAGAAATACAATCGGAATTGGCGCTCTGAGCACCAACCCCAACAAAATCTCCCACTTGCTCTAGTGCCAATATCGATTGTATCTAATACCTCATCGACTCCACTGTGTATCAAACAACTTCGGAGGTATGGCCTTCGTCAGCGGGTCTGCTACATTATCTTCACTCGGTACCTTGCACACGACAATATCCCCTCGCGACACGATCTCTCGAATGATGTGGTACTTGCGTTCTATATGCTTCGACTTCTGATGCGCCCTCGTTTCCTTTGCTTGCGCAATGGCTCCAGTATTATCATAGTATAACGGAATCGCATCCTCGATACTTGGGATAACTCCCAATTCTGTGATAAAGTTCTTTATCCACACAGCCTCTTTTGCAGCTTCAGAAGCTGCAATATATTCCGCCTCAGTGGTGGAATCAGCTGTCGATCCCTGTTTGGAACTCTTCCAACAAACTGCACCCTCAGTTAAGGCTAAAGACAAATCCAGATGTAGACTTTCTATCATCGGGATCCGATTGGAAATCGAGTCTGTATACCCATTACCTGCACGTCGTTTTCCTCCATAAATAATCAACTTATCCTTAGTACCTTTAAGATACTTTAGGATAAGTTTAATGGCCATCCAATGGTCATTACTGGATTGGATGATATCGACTAGTTACCTAACAGTAAACTGAATCAGGCCTCATACATAACATGGCATACATTATGCTACCCAACCCAAACACGAAGCATAAGGTTGGTTAGACATTCTAACCTTCTCATCTTCTGTTTGTGGACACATCTTCTTAGAAAGATGTATCCCATGTCTGAACGATATTGTGCTGTCTTACAGTTACCAAGCTATACTGTTCTAAGATCTTATCTACGTACGTTGATTGGGATAACCCAATCAGTTCCTTTGTCTTGTCTATCTCTATAGAGTTTTATCCCTAAAACATAGGAAGCTTCTCCCAGGTCCTTCATGGAGAAATTCTTACAGAGGTACGCTTTGACGCTTTGTAACATACCTAAATCATTCCCAATGATTAGGATGTCATCAACATATATGACTAAAAATACGACCATGCTCCCACTGGCCTTCTGATACACACAGGATTCTTCCGAATTCTTGAGAAAACCAGACGATCTAATAATCTCATCGAATCGAAGATTCCAACTTCGTGAAGCTTGTTTAAGTCCATAAATGGACTTCTTAAGCTTACATACCATGCCCGAGTTTTCGCTGGATGAAAAACTTCCTGTTGTTCCATATAGATTTCTTCATCAAGAAATCCATTTAGAAAAGTTGTTTTGACATCCATTTGCCAAATCTCGTAGTCATGATACGCAGCTATAGAAAGAAAATCCGATAGACTTAAGAATTGCTACTGGTGAAAAAGTTTCATCGTAGTCGACGCCAGGTCACTGCGTGTAACCTTTTGCTACCAGTCGGGCCTTGTAAGTTTCAACCTTACCATCAAGCCCACGCTTCCTCTTGTAAACCCATTTACAACCGATAGGAACAATTCCTTCGGGAAGCGGAACCAAGTTCCAAACTTGATTCTCATGCATTGAGTCTATCTCAGATTTCATGGCACTTTGCCATTTCACGGAGTCGATGTCCAACATTGATTCTCTATAGGTGAAAGGATCTATCTCTTCAACTAAAGAACATCCAGACTCTTTCTTGTATCAAATATAAGTGTTCAGGAGGTCTAGATACCCTTTCCTCCGACCTACGGAGTGTGTTGTGTTTGAAGGTCCTTCATCTACTTGAACTTCAGTTCCTCCGTTGGTTCGTTGTTTTCAGGTTAGACTTCACAAGCTCAACCTGTCTATGATTACCTGTCTCCTTCTGACAAAAATTCTACTTCTAGAATTTTTGCGAAGCGAGCTACGAGCACATTTCGATGCTCGGTAGATAGAACAGATATCCCCTCGTATTCGAAGGATATCCAACAAACCTAAACTCTTGCCCTCAAGGCGAAAGCTTATCTTACTGAGTCATCCTGACATAGGCAGGACAACCTCAAACCTTAATATAATTAAGATTTGGTCTCCTACCGAACCATATCTGATACGGTGTCGTATGAACAGCCTTTGAAGGAATCTTATTCAAAAGATGTGCGGCTGTTAAGAGAGAGTAGCCTCATAAGTAATAGGGCAAATCTTTGAAACTCAACATCGATCGGACCATATCCAATAAAGTCTGATTTCTCCTTTCAGATACACCATTGTGCTGTGGTGTACCTGGAGGAGTATATTGAGCGAGAATCCCATTCTCCTTCATATAATCCATGAACTCACCACTCATATATTCGCCGCCTCGATCTGATCGAAGGCATTTAATATATTTACCAGTTTGTTTTTCTACTTCACTTTGGAACTCTTTGAACTTTTCAAAGGTTTCCGATTTATGTCGCATCAAATACACATAACCGTACCATGACAAATCATCGGTAAAGGTAACGAAGTATGAATAACCACTATGAGCAGTTTGACTTAGTGGACCACATATATCAGAATGTATGAGTTCCAGTAAGTTAGTGGCGTGGTGTCTAACACCAGAAAATAGGGCTTTGGTCATCTTACCCTGAATACAGGATTCACAAGTTGGATAGGATTCAATGGTAAGATCTGATATCAAACCTTTTGCAAACCAATTGGGTAAGGCGTTTAACGCCAATGTGACCAAGTCTCATATGCCAAAGTTCAGTATTATTAATTACAGGTAAACTACGTTTATCAACTCCAGTATTTAATATATCTTTTGAATTTTGCAATGTATAATGACAATGCTGGTTTGGACAACTAAGGATCTGAATATTATTTTTATCATATAAATACAAAGAACTATTCTTAATATTAATACAAAAGCCTTATGTATCCAATACAAGAAGTGATATAATATTTGCGACACATCCAGGTACAAAATGACAGTCATATAACAAAAGTGTCACATTCGGCAATAAGATCTCGCATACTCCCACTGCAACTGCATCCAAAGAGTCTCCACTCCCGAACCGCAACTGCATCTCCCCGGGCTTCAGCCTCCTACTTTCCTTCAGCACCTGCATTGAATTGCAAATGTGAATGGGACAAGCAGAATCTAAAATCCAGTTGGATGTAACAGCTTCACAAGCCAAAGATAAATCAATAACTGGAAAAATAAAAGTACCTGATGTAGATGCTCTGTCTCTCCTCAGTTGGGCAATGTAATCAGGACAGTTCCTCTTCCAGTGCCCGACTTTGCCGCAGTGGTGGCATTTATCTTCAGAAGCCCTTTTGGGCTTTGCAATCTTCGTCTGTTGTTGAGGACCAAAAGCCTTCTTCTTCTTCTTGCCTTTCTTGTTCTTTCCCTTGGAACATCCTTGGGAAGAAGCCGAAAGAGAAGTAGTTCTAGGAGGGCGAGTCGGTACTCCCTTCTTAAGGTCCTCTTCTGCCGTGAGCAACATCCTATGTAGCTCCTGGTAGGTATAGACAGTCCCGTGCATGTTGAAGTACATCACGAACTGGCGAAATGAAGATGGCAGTGAACCAAGAATGACACTCCTACCGAGAATGTCATTCAAGATGAGATTATGTTGCCTCAATTGATCGATCAAATCGATCATCTGAAGAACATGTGGGCTAACACTCTGCCCCTCATCCAGACGCGCATGGAACAGTTCCATGGCGACTTTGTGAACAATCACTTGTTCTTGGTTCTCAAACGATTGTCTCAATCGCGTCATCATACTATAGGAATCTAGCATACCATAGTACTGTTGCTTGAGTTTTGGAGATAGTGAACTAAGGATGTATGATTTAACCCTTAAATCATCATCCTTCCAAGTTTCAAAAACTTGGCGTTCCTCCTCCGAAGCATCTGCACCCACTGCAAGGGGCAACGGACCCTCAAGAACATAAATCAGCTTTTCGGAATCGAGGACAATCCTCAAATCCAATTCCCAATCTGCAAAGTTCTCAACGCCTTTCAGTTTGTTCGCATCAAGCATACGCGCAAACTGATTTGTGGATTGTGCCGCCATCGCCAATCTATCATATAAATCACGAAAAACAGTTAGCAGAAATTAAGCAGTTTCATATAATATCAAAAGCATAAACTAGATCATGGATTTTTAATCTAATATGTCTCTCCCACTAAATCATGCAATACTGTAATCCCAAAACAGAATACACATATTTAATAATTAAATTAAATACTAATAGTGAAAAGTGGATCTCGTGAATATATTTCGGCTCACAGCAGAGGCACGGTCTCGCCTACGTATATTCATCAGGTAGACAACTCATTTGTCAATCATTCACTAATGACTCATAAGTATCCGGTCCTGGCCGTTTCTCATTGTTGCTGCGAAGGCAGGCCCACAAGGAGACGTACCAAGGTTAAACTCGTCAATGATAAACTCAAGTTACTTACGTAATCCTGACAGCTATGGCACGTTCAGAATTCCGCTTTTACTTGAATTTACCTAGTATCTGATATACATCCGGTATAAATAAATCTTTATCGGCTACATCCTCACAGTAGAGGCACGGTCTCGGATGTAGTCACAAAGAAGTATTCATAAACCTTATTGACAAGACGGACCATATAACATGCATCAAATACATAATTACATTCAAACCTTATTAATTAGGGATTTTCCGCTAAGTGTCATACACCCTAAATCTAATCAATTTAGATCCTAATAAGCATGCATAAAGTCAAGAAAACATGATTAAACATTGATTCAATGAAGGCTAATCATATTAGGTGGCCTAGAATCAGACTCGCTCTGATACCATTTTGTAGGGTTTTTTAGGGGCTAAATCCGGTAACGCAGCAGAAGCGGTGGAAAATGTTTATTTCTGATTTCAAGGCTTTTTCTCGGATAAATTAAATAAACATATTTATTTAATATTCCAATAATCAAATTATGAAATAAAATTCAAATGAATCATATTCAAGTGAATTTACCAAATTACCCTTGCTTTGGTATTTTGTCCATTTTAGTCCGAAATTGATCTAATCAATTTTGAATGATTCTAAATCATTTCTAAGATGAAACTAGCATGCTCAAATCATCAAAACACCAAAAGAATCAAAATCCCCAATTTTCTAATTCTTGGCCGAGAGCTCCATTAGGGGTGACATTTGTGCACTTTGTCATTTCATGCTTCAAAACACAACAAGATGTAATCCAATCAACATGAAACTTTATATGCTCATATACACATCCAAATACACAACATATATGAAAAGCCCCAAATTGGAATTGGTCATGAACCCTAATATTTCAATTTCATCAAATTGTACAAATTAGACCAAATTAGTTAAATCAATTGTTTCAATCATCATTATTCCATCCAATCAAAGTATCAACACAATGAAACAACTCAAGATCAAATCTAGGTCATTTAAGAGTTGGTTAAAAACTCTAGATTAGCAACATGGTTTCCAAAACCTTAAAAGAATAGTTATAACTACAATAGTTACAAGCTTTCTTCATCACACATGCTCAACACTTTCAACAAAATTTCCATCATCAAAAACATAATAAATAAAGAAAAGAAAAACTTAAGAAAATCACAAGATATTGCCTACATCCTAAGGAACAATTTCCTTTCTAATAGTAAGTTTGAAAAAATTACAAAATCCAAGCTTTTCTTTAGGTTTTTCCTTTTCTCCTTCACTTGCTTCCTTAGTTTCTTTCAATGGAGGTTTATGAAAAGTGTATTAGGTTAAGTGTAAAGTGAAATGAAAATCATATATACTTGTAACATTTAATCCTTGGCCGAAATTCACCTTAGCATTTACAAGTTTAGTAATTTCAATTTCATTTCAAATTTAATGTTATCAACTTGCATAAATATCTTAATACAACTTTATTAGATATTTATTTAAGCCAACAAAGGCAACTAACATCATTTACTTAATATATCCTAATGTAAGATATTTATATTTTAATTAATTTATTCATTTAACAATTAAATAATTAATTAATTAATCAAATACAAATATATTAAATATTTGTATAATATTTACATTAAATATTAAAAACATATATTCATTTAGGATATAAGTCAAATAACTCATTTTGATTATTAATTAATGTGTATTTAAATTAATCAAGTATTAAATGTAAATACACAATAATTAGGCAAATGACTATTTAGTCCATTTAGCACGTATCTTGCGTTTAACCTTTAAACGACTTTATAAATAATCAATAATATTTATTAATGTTGCTCTAGTGCTCTACGAGTATGTTTCAATATTGAGAATCGCTAGATTCAGGTATATCCGTCACGAAATGTAATTTCGTGTCCATAATCTATCCACCCGTAGATTATGACGATCACGGATAATCTCGCTGAACCATACAGGTCGAGGTCATGGCAAATGTATAATTCCTCCGTCACAGGTATCCGGATAAATCCCAGAGATATAGATGTAAACGCCAAATCTCTATCGGGATTATCCAGTCAACTATTCAATTAGCAATCTCAAAAGAATGTTTAGAACTAGCTTCTAAACTTTACCACGGGCCCATGGTTTTATCTGATTGCTATTATATGGACTACCTATGCTCTGGTACACAGAACTGACGGATCCTATCTTGATACACATAGGACACTCTGAGGATCTATCTACACCCAACGAATAGGCGAAGGTCTGATCTTAATAGATCGGTGACATGACTGCCGTCTAAGTGTAGAAGATGTCTCATGTGCCCACAATGGCATCTCAAGTCTAAGAATCACAAGTGCTACTCAACCTAAGAAGATTCTTATTGACGCTGGTGTACCATCCATTAAAATCTTCGGTGAGTCGTTCAGTGTTTATCCGCTATAAACACCTACACGTCTATACTAGTCTCCAAGACTTATGGTTCATTGAGAAACCATTGGAATCATATATTCCAGTTTATGACATGTACCGGTCTCAACGGGTTGATTATACTGACCAAGTAGTGTAAACCTTGACCAGGAACTGTCTGAGAATGACAACGTCATGATACTTCTCGATGTCTGTTGCGGCGCTTTTGCAACTGTATCATGACTAATCATTCTAGGGTCATTACGTCTTTACCATATAGAAAGATATATTATATTATAGAAACTGGATATATTATTCATAATAATAATGTTTTACAGAAGTATTCAACAGAAATGCAACCGGGAATTGGCGCTCTGTGCACCAACCCCAACAGTTTGATAACTATAAATTGTCATTTTCCATTTTTATTTTATTTGTTGATAATGACTTTAGTAATTACACAAAATACATTGGATTATTCGTTAATTTCGGTCTTGAAAACTTCAGAATTCGAAAATATTTAAAATTTCAAAGTTGTAGATATTTACATCTTCTTTAATCTGAGACTTGAATCAGCTTAATCGAATATCAGATGAAAAGGTTATGGAAAAAATACCAAACTTGCGCAAAATTGGAATTTAGGACTACACTTTGTGACGCATACAATAAATTTTTATTTTTGACATTTTTTCCTCCGGATTTCATCGTTTTAGCCCCGAGTTGATTCCATTAAGTCCCAATATTATTTTTATCTGCAGAATAAACAAAAACAAATCAAAATGTTCATAAAACTCGAGAAACTATACAAAATATTAGGTTAAATGAGTGGGAAATAGTGATATAATTACCACTCATCAGCAGGGTTATGTTGGATCCACAAATTCACCAAATGGAGGAGCACCAGAGGCAGAATCTTACAACCAACATGATGAGATGGTGAATTATGTCAGTAATTTCAACAGACAGGGAAACAATCCATATTCCAATACCTACAACCCAAGTTGGAGGAATCATCCCAACACTGCAGGGCAAGGGAAAAACCCATCACCGGGATTCCGACAGCAGAATAAAAGCCAGAATTATGAGAAGAAGCCGGGAATAGAAGATGTGATTGCCAGATGAAAAAGCAAGAAGCCAAATATGATGCTATGTTTCAAGCCCAAACAGTATTGAATCAAAGCCAATTTGCTTCTATAAAAGCTCTGGAAAATCAATTGGGACAACTGGCCAATGCTCAGAGTTACAGATCGCAAGGTACCCTTCCTATTAGCAGATCAGGCCTGAGACTTAATTGAAGAAATGGCCAACAATAATTTTTTGTGGCTAACAGAAAGGAGCATGGTTCAACGAATAGCAGAGATCTACGAATTTGGAGCCAACACTGCAACGAATGCCAAGCTGGATCAGTATGAAAATTCATAGAAACTCTTAGCATGAAAGTTGATGCTGGATCCATAAGTTCACCATATGGAGGAGCACCAAATATAAACCAACAAGATGAGACAGTGAATTATGTCAACAATTTCAACAGACAATGGAACAATCCATATTCCAACACCTACAACCCAGGGTGGAGGAATTATCCCATTTTGCATGGAGCAACACTTCTAGGCAAAGGAACAACCCACCACTAGGATTCCAACAGCAAAACAAAGGCAGAAGTATGAAAAAGAACCAGGAATAACAAAAGTGTTGGATCAATTGTAAAAGCTAGAAGCAAAATATGACTCTCAAGCAGCATCGTATGATGCCATGTTTCAATCACAAGCAGCACTAATTCAAAGCCAAAAAGCATCTTTGAAAACGCTGGAGAATCAAATGGGACAATTGGTCAATGCTCAGAGTGTAGGAAACGTTTTCCTCGCGCAGTGGAAGCGATTAGGCACACGGATTGACCTTGAAAATTTATTCTGCTTTCCCTTCCTTAAAGCCGAATGGAACCAGCACATATAATGAAGTTTTGCTTCTGTTTCGGAAATGATCTCAGCCCCAGAATGCGCCCAAAACAGTCCCCGAACTGCAGTGAATTATTGGACTGTTTTACAGCCGTTACACAAGCGAACTGCACACAAACCAGTCCACTATTGGTGTGAACTATTAGAGTATTTAAGGTCTGATTCAATCACTCAAAAATAGTCCCAACTCAGCCCCAAAACGTCCCCAAAGAAAATCCCAAAATCCCGAATTAAAATGAAACAAAACGAGCCCCGATCAAGAGGCAAAGGTGCGGCAATGAGGTGAAATTAGGCCTCACTACCGTGACCTAGATGAATAGAGGAAGATGATGATTTGTTCGTCACCACAAAGTCTTATGTTCTATGTCTCGATACCAACAGAGGGTAGTGTGGGCTACACTCACAAAACAAATCCCTAAACGATTTAGAGATTCAATCACACACTTATATTTTTATTTTTTTTCTTTTGTTCTTCAATGGTATATCTCAACTTTTGAGAGAATAGAGAAGAAGAAGAAGATGCCTAGGGTTGCTAGAATGAGAGAGTGGCTCAAAAGAAAATCAAGTTTTCTTTTTATACTTAGGTCAATTGTTTCCAAAACAAAAACACCAATCACTCCCTATTTCCTCCTCAAATTCGGCCAAGCAAGGAATTATTTAATTTTTTTTAATAACAAATTTTCAATTACCATTATTGAAAAGGTGTTATAAAATTAAATAAGTAATTAACCAATTTTGAAGTCATAACTTCCAAATTAATGCCAAGGATTATTTGTTTCCAAAAACAAACAAATCTTTTCCCTTATAGACTAAGGAATTCGGCCATGGCATATATTCCTTCATTAATTTTGTAATAATATTATTTACTTTCCATAAAGTCAATATATGTTACAAATTAAATGTAATGATTAATATTTTGAAAGTCATGACTTCCAAAATTAAATCAAGGGTTTCCAAAACCCATAATATAGAAATTATAATCTTAGCCTTATCAAATTATATCATATATATAATTCAATATTTTATTTTTAATAATCATCATATAATTATTAATACCATACATTAACTTTTAACATATAGTTTCAAGTGTGACATAATTAATATTATTAATCATATTAATAATATTTATTCTTTTGTGAGTATATAATTGGATTATCCAATTATATTAACTTCGCTATAGTATATCGAGCTAGCACGAGGACCAAATGGACCTACGGTTCCGAGCTTCAATAATCTCGAAATATTAATTAAGCTCTTAATTTAATATTATGAATTATTAACTCCGGGTTATTCCATTAAAAACCCGAAGTTGCACTCTCGTTGCCGCAGATGATATATTAAGTCGAACTAAGTCGTTGTCCATCGATATAGTCATTACATACGAATTGACCCTTCACGAGTATCTCGTAATTAGAGTCAGGTCATAATATCTGTTATACCCCTCTAATTATTTTTACCTTAAGTACCATTGATTCCCTAATGAACGATTTATTCATAACTATTATGAATTTTAATCTTTCTATTCGTAATAGAGAGACTTGAGCGCTCAAATCGTTCAAGTACCGAATCAACCCTTAAGAAACATACTCATCTACTTCTAGCAAGAAGGAGTGAACTCCATGTTTATGTAAAACGTTCCCAGCTACAAAACAAATTGTGTCCCCAAAGTACGTAGTTATTGGTTGGGACTGCTACACCAACCTTGTTTGAGATTATCTAGTTCCCAATGATCATAAATCAAGCATGAACATGTGTGAATACATTCGAGGAAGTCGCGGAATACTTACATCGATCGGTTGAGCGATGCGGAGGCAACAAAAACTTCAAATTCTGCTCCTCACAGTCACGGCAAACTGCAGTCCAAGTTCACTGGTTTGGCGTGAATAGTGGTCATTCGTCAAGCTCCAATCTTCGTCGAATGGTTCCCGGCTCATGGGTGGACTTCCCTATCACCTTCGCATGACTTCGTAGTGTGCTAGCACTCCTGATTTTGCCACAAAATCGCGACTTTTGCTTCCCATTTTCTTCTTGGTTCACGGAAAAAACAAAAACCAGTGAAGAAAGAATGAAAGTGGCTTGAGAGAGAGATGAAGAAGAAAGAGAGAAAAAGTGTTGTAATGGTAATTGATTTCCAAAATCAAATAACATATACCAAATATTATAATAATAATATATGTCAATCAAGCTTTCAAAAAGCTTTCCATCAACTCACATCAAGTCATATCTATCACTCAAGTTGTCAAGTCACATCACTCAAAGTGACAAGTGATTTGATGCTTGATGCGACTAATGATTTGACGCTTGATTCGACATGCCGCACTCGAATTCGAAATGCGAATGCGCTCGCAAATAATCTCGGGCTCGGGTTCGCTAATTCCAAATTAACAAATTTTCCATTGCGACGTAATTAAATGATTACGCCTAGTGAAGTCACTATTCACGTCACTTACGAATTAATTCTAAATTAATTCGTTCGCCCGAATTAAAATCTAATTTTAATTCCACTTCGAAATCCAATTTCTTTTAATATATCGAATATATTAATTTACCAATTAATTCCAAATTAATTGTTATCTCTCTTTAATTGATATTTTATCCCAGATAAAATATCTCCGCAATTAATCCCAGATTAATTTTCTCTCTCATCCAATTAATCCCAGATTAATTAAAGTGCGAGTCATATTTCATCGGTGAATCTTTGGGAAGCGACCCTCGAGATCTCCGGATATGTTGGCAGTAAATTCGGTCGTCGGACTATCCAAACAGGTAAGTACCTCGTACTACGTTTATACCGATTTACAAGACAAGGTTGGCCTCTAGCAAAGCGCCATGCCTACCTAATTCTCCGGAAATATCCTTACAAGAATAAATTATCTATATCATGACCAAGTCATATTATCCCGACGGTTGCAACCTTTTTAGAAAACCAGTTATGTATCCCTGCGCGATCATCATCTCCATATGATTGGAGTGACACTTCCGTCTTGACATCACACCCAACACACTATGATTCTCAATATACCCAGTATTGGCGTCCACAGAACCTGTTAAAGCCCTGGATGACCGTAACCAAAGTATATTGATTGTCGCAAGTATTAGCGGTGCAAGTCTCAGGTTAAGACCAAATACACCTACCCTGATTTCGAACTTACATAGACACATAGTCATACTACCAATGGAATTCTGAGGGGGTCTATCCAGAGCGAAGCTGTTTCCCGTACTATCGGTGAAACACAACCTCCTATTATACTTACATGAGTATCCTATACCCAAATATATGAGAACTATGGCGTTGTGCCCTCACAACGCGCACAAGTGTAATACTAGTCTTTTACGCATTCATCGATGTCCAATCGCGATAATGCTCTTACTAGGGATGTTTAATGATTTATCCTTCGTGGACTGATACTGTCTCATATCATTCTCAATCCAGGAACAAATCACAGGGACCTCCTATCATCTATATATCTAGGTGATCTAATCACAAATGATAAGAGTGCAATCTCCTTTGTCACATAGTTAATTTGTACAACAACACCATGATCTGTACAAATAGTGACGCTATGGGTCATAATTGTCCAACACCTCACCTTTGTAAATCAAAGGACATAGCCTGCCATGCAGGAGTTCGTAGTACATTCATGATTAAGATCAATCTATATATGACCATCTAGTAGATTGAAATGACTTCCTTAGTCTAACGGATATTATAAGAATGTCATTTCCATCTGGGTCCAGTCCTATATGATCGCATCATACAAGGTGCCTCCATTCTCATGACTCTACATAGACCATCCGGATCAAGATCGCCATACAAATATAGAATGGACCGCAGCTATAGATAAACCATAAACAAAGTACCCATTTTGTTTGCTCTCTATGGACTATTTAAGATTACTAACTTCAGACTTAAATCCTCTTGTGTATGACACTCATACACTAAGTCTGAAAGCACATAAGCAATCTAGAGTATTTAAGATGATATATAATATGCGAAAATTAAACAAACAATTTGATAAATGAATAATGCATCGTTTTATTTCAAAACACATAAAACTGTTTACATCACATGTAGCTCTAGGGCATACATTCCAACAATCTCCCACTTGCACTAGAGTAAATGGGACATGTCTCGTAATCCCAGATCATCTAGGTGACCTTTAAAAACTTTAGCCAGCAAGGTCTTTGTAAACGGATCAGCCATGTTATTTGCGGATGCAATCTTTGTGACAATAACGTCTCCTCTCTGCACTATCTCCTTGATGAGATGATATTTCCTTTCTATATGCTTTCCCCTCTTGTGGCTTCTTGGTTCTTTGGAGTTTGCCACCGCACCACTATTATCGCAATAGAGTGTGAGTGGTCTATCCATAGCTGGAACAACTTCCAGATCTCCCAAGAATTTATGGAGCCAGACTGCTTCCTTAACTGCTTCACAAGCTGCTACATATTCAGCCTCCATGGTGGAGTCAGCAATACAAGATTGCTTTATACTCCGCCATACTATGGCCCCACCATATAGGGTGAACACTGATCCAGATGTAGATTTCCTAGAATCGACATCTGTCTGAAAATCAGAGTCTATATATCCCCTTAGGATCATATCCTCACCGGAATACACAAGCATATAATCTCTCGTTCTCTTAAGATACATGAGAATGTGTTTCACAGCCACCTAGTGATCCAATCCTGTGTTTGATTGAAACCTACTGACTACTCCCACTGCAAAACAGATGTTCGGTCTCGTGCATAACATAGCATACATGAGACTACCAACTGCTGAGGCGTATGGGATATGTCTCATTTCCTCAACATCTTGAGGTGTCTTAGGAGACTGTTCCTTGACAAATGAATTCCCCGCCGATAAGGCAGGTTGCCTTTCTTGGAATTCTGCATCCCAAATCGCACAAGGATCTTGTCGATATATGATGCCTGAGACATAGATAACAGTCATTTCTTGCGATCCCAAAGTATCTGAATCCCAAGAATATAACTGGCCTCTCCCAAATCTTTCATTTGGAATTGATTAGCTAGCTAGGTTTTCACGTCTGATAATATCTTTAAATCATTCCCAATGAGTAAAATATCATCGACGTATAAAACAAGAAAAACCACCTTCCCGTCAATGACACGCTTGTATACACAAGGCTCATCAACATTCTGCTCAAAGTCATAAGATTTTTTCGTGGCATCAAATCTTATATTCCAAGATCGAGAAGCTTGCTTGAGTCCATAAATAGACCTTTGCAGCTTGCAAACCTTTTGCTCTTGATCTTGGGTGATGAACCCCTCTGGTTGTATCATATAGATACTCTCATCAAGATTTCCATTCAAGAATGCAGTCTTGACATCCATTTGCCAAATTTCATAGTCATAATATGCGACAATGGATAGAAGAGTGCGGATGGATTTAAGCATGGCTACTGGTGAGAAAGTTTCCTCATAGTCAACTCCCTCTTTCTGGGTATAACCCTTGGCCACTAGTCTAGCCTTGAAGGTCTGTAACTTCCCATCCGATCCCCTCTTCCTCTTGTAAATCCACTTGCAACCTATGGGTTTCACCCCATCAGGTTGGTCTACAAGTTCCCAGATTGAGTTGGAGTACATGGACTTCATCTCTATGTTCATGACTTTGAGCCATTCCTCTTTGTCAGAATCATCCATTGCATTACGATAGGTCAAGGATCATCTACGTCATCTCTGGATCGACAACTTGTGCCTCTCCAACCCCTAGGTAGCGATCAGGTTGTTGTACAACCCTCTCACTGCGTCTATTCGGTAGATCATTCTGTCGAGCTTGCATCTGAATATCAGATGTTGAAGGTGTTATGTATTTGTCAACTTTCGTTGATGATGGCGTGCTGGTCGAACCAGTAAGTAACTCCTCGAGTAACACTTTACTTCGAGGTTTGAACTCCCTCATATAGTCCTCCTCTAGAAACGTAGCATTTGTCGATACAAACACTTTGTTATCAGCAGGACTGTAGAAGAATCCACCCCTAGTCTCCTTAGGATAGCCTACAAATAGGCACACCTGAGAACGTGGCTCCAACTTTGTAGTCTTATTCTTCAGTACATGTGATGGACACCCCCATATGCAGAAATGTCGTAAACTAGTTTTACGACCATTCCATAACTCTAAGGGAGTCTTAGGAATAGACTTAGATGGAACTACATTAAGGATATGCATTGCGGTTTGCAGTGCATATCCCCATAATGAACTAGGTAGTGAGCTATAACTAAACATAGATCTCATCATGTCTAGTAGGGTCCGATTTCTCCCCTCTGCAACACCATTTTGCTGTGGTGTTCCAGGCGCTGTGAGCTGGGATACTATCCCATGCTCAACAAAGAATTCCTCGAAATCTCTGTCGAGGTATTCCCCTTCCATGATCAGATCGTAGAGTTTTGATTGTCTTACCTAATTGGTTCTCAACCTCAGCACGATACTCTTTGAACTTTTCAAAGGTATCTGATTTATGATGCATTAGGTAGACATACCCATATCTTGAATAATCTTCAATGAATGTGACAAATTATTCATAACCACCTCGGGCTCTTACATTCATCGGTCCGCAGACGTCCGAATGTACTAGCTCAAGTGGTTGACTGGCTCTTAAACCTTTTCCAGTAAAAGGTCTCTTGGTTATTTTTCCTTCTAAACAGGATTCAAAAACTGGTAGAGTCCCGAGCTTTAACTGGTTTAGGGCTCCGTTCTTTATCAATCTATTTATCCGGTCAAGGTTGATGTGACCAAGTCTAAGATGCCATAGATATGTGTCATCGTGAGAAATCTTTGGCCGTTTAGTTTTAAGTTTCTCAACCTTAAACATTTCAGTGTTGAGCAGTGACCTATGTGTTAACGGTCTTAACACATACAAGTTGTTTTCTGAGTTTCCTGTGCATATTGTTAATCCATTTCTACCAATAATAACCAAATTTCTATTAAAAGAAACTGAATAACCATCATCCAAAAGTTTAGAAACAGAAATCAAATTCCTGTGAAAACCAGGAATGAATAACATATGTTCAAATTTAAATAACTATTATTAATAAAATTTAAACTGGAGACTCCCACTGCTCTTGCTGAAACGGCATCCTCTGTCCCGACCCTCATGGTGTAATCACCTTCAGCAAGGTCCCTCCATGAATCAAGTAGCTACAAAGAAGAACAAACATGGTTAGTGGCTCTAGAATCAACAATCCATGTGGATTTATCATCCTCCACTAATAGAGATTCAATAACGAGTAAATCATACTTACCTGTTTCCTTTTTCTCCTTTAGCTCAGCAAGGTATTTAGGACAGTTCCTTTTCCAATGCCCATTCTTGTTGCAGTGGAAACATTTTCCTTTGGGCTTGGCATCCTTGGAGCCTTTCTTATTTTTCTTATTCTTTATGGGCTTTCCTTTAGCCTTCCTAGTGCTTTTCTTTTAATCTTTGCAGATTTAGAAGACTCGGCAACATTTTCCTCTGCACTGGACTTACGAGGATCCATAAGCATGGACTCGTAATGGGAGAGCTCATTAAGCAGTTGGGTCAAAGTAAAAGTCAACTTGTTCATAACATAGATGCTTTTAAACTGCAGGAAACTCTTCGAAAGAGTTTCCATAATCATGCTCACCTGGCTATGCTCGTCAATACGAGCTCTATGGGTTTTAGCAGTGTTGAGATAGGTCATCATCCTCAAGAGGTGCTCTCGGACTGATGTCTCATCCTTCATCCAAGCAGTCATCGCTGAGACCATGGCCTCATGGAATTGACGCTCCGAAGGCTGCCCAAACATGCCCTGCAATGACTCCATCATATGAGATGCTATAGCCATAGGCTCATGCTTTGTAGCAAGAACCTCGGACATCCCTGCTAGCAAGTAGCAGCAGGCTTTCTCATTTGCTGCGACCCATTTCTAATAGGTATCGCGCACAGCTTGGCCAGCATTTCTGGCCAGCTCGGGAGGACGTTCCCTCGTCATGACATACTTTAGGTCTTCACGGACCAAGATAGCGTTCATGTTACTTTTCCACTTAACATAGTATTCTCCTGTTAATTTGTTATTTGAGAGTATGGAAATAATTGGAGAAACCATGGTTGAATTATAAACATGCATTTAACATTCATTCATCGCATATTAAAATCATCAAATAATTTTAGCATAAAATTAAACATGATGCATGAACCATGAATAATGAATTAGAAACCTAAGAGAATTACTATGCCACAGAAATCTATCATCCCACAAGTAGGTGCCGCCGTAGGGTAGGTCAAGTACTCGCATGACAGATCGAGATAATCTCAGTCAATTCAATATATGCGGGAATAACTCTTATTCCTATATTAAACAACTACTGTTTTATTCGATCAATGAATTTTATTAACAGTTAATTATTCCTTTGTGTGTGTAACCCGTCGTTTCGGGATTCTTGGACTTAACGAGTGAAGTACCGTCGTAGGGTAGGTCAGTTCACAAGATACATCTAGAATCCCTATCCTCTCGGAATCCAAACCTGATATTGACCCAAAATGGACTCCATCCGTAGGTGGACGAAAACAAAGCCGTCTCGAGGCGCCTTTTGAATCTCACGTTTTTGGACTAACAACGGAGATCGCGGGATATACTGTCGTATATCCCTCTCCCACTCACTATTTTGAATATTAAGGTTTCTATCTAAAATATCTAATATTTTATTTTAACTAGTGTGGGTAAATTTATGGCGACTAAATCATAATTTTTATTTACACTAGTTTGTCATAAGTGAGCTAATCAATTTTAACTTTTAAAATTGTATCACTAATATTTCATTAGTCTCTACTAATAGTTTTACTCAATTAAACTAATTTAATTAGAGTGGTATTAGTGCGCTATTATATTTTAACTCTTAAAAACTAGAACACTAATAAGTTTAAAATTTATGGAATTCTAAAAGGTTAAAATTTTAATTAAACATTTTAATAAATCTTGGTGCGTTATAAAATCCAATGGTACATGAAATTGTATCCCGAGTGCAGACCATATTACCGTCCATTCGGATTCGGCTATGGAATTTATATTCGGGTTTCCATCCTATATACCAATGGAATTTATTATGCACCAATTAAGCCCAATATATTAGAATTCAAATTTTAAACCATAAATCCAATTAATCCAATTAATTGATTAATATGCATATCAAATTATAATTTAAACATTTTAAATTACATAAAATCATATGTTTATGTGTATAATGATAATGCATCTATGACATGTTATGGCATGTAAAATGCAAGAGTGGGCACCCTAAGTTATATGACATGTTATTCAAACAATTCGAAATTAACATATATATAACATAAAAAATTATTTTGCATTGACCGGGCTCTTATTTTTCCTATACTAATCTAATTAGTACAATAGATTCACCAAGGCATTCCTTGGTCTTCAAATCCCGCTTCAAAGTGGTGTTGGCTCCTTTTGCGACTTCAGTGCTCCAAATTACAAAAATTGAAATTTTACATTGAAAAATAAAATTACAACAAATGTAAACAATGGCCTTATGTCCTTACATCCCAAAAACAAAACCAACTACAAAAAATAAGAGCCTGAAAAATTTACGACCAATGCAAAATTCATTCATCACATGAAATAACAAAAAAATTCATCATATGAATACCACAATGTGCCCACTCATCTAAACATGCAAATAATATTTATAACTCAGATAAATATATTAAAAACAGAAACTTTAAATGAAAAAGAAAAGGATTAAGAACACTTTTCAACCTCGCTCTTGATGCCAATTGTAGGAAACGCTTTCCTCGCGCAGCGGAAGCGATTAGGCACACGGATCGACTTGAAAAAAATTTCTGCTTTCCCTTCCTTAAATCCGAATGGAACCAGCACATATACTGAAGTTTTTCTTCTATTTCAGACAAGATCTCAGCCCCGGAATGTGCTCAAAACAATCCCCGAACAGCCCCCGAAATCCAGTGAATTATTGGACTATTTTACACCCGTTACACAAGCGAACTGCACACAAACCAGTCCACCATTGGCATGAACTATTAGAGTATTTAAGGTCTGATTCAATCACTCAAAACAGTCCCAACTCAGCCCCAAAACGTCCCCAAAGAGTTTCCCAAAATCCCGAATTAAAACGAAACAAAACGAGCCATGAATCAAGAGGGAAAGGTGCGGCAATGAGGTGAAATTAGGCCTCACTGCTGTGACCTAGATGAATAGAGGAAGAGGATGATTTTTTCGTCACCACAAAGTCTTCTATGCTATGTCTCGTTACCAACGGAGGGTAGTGTGGGCTACACTCACAAAACAAATCCCTAAACGATTTAGAGATTCAATCACACACTTATATTTTTATTTTGTTCTTCAATGGTATATCTCAACTTTTGAGAGAATAGAGAAGAAGAAGAAGAAGAAGAAGATGCCTAGGGTTGCTAGAATGAGAGAGTGGCTCAACAGAAAATCAAGTTTTCTTTTTATACTTAGGTCAATTGTTTCCAAAACAAAAACACCAATCCCTCCATATTTCCTCCTCAAATTCGGCCAAGCAAGGAATTATTTAATTTTTTTTAATAACAAATTTTCAATTACCATTATTGAAAAGGTGTTATAAAATTAAATAAGTAATTAACCAATTTTGAAAGTCATAACTTCCAAATTAATGCCAAGGATTATTTGTTTCCAAAAACAAACAAATCATTTCCCTTATAGACTAAGGAATTCGGCCATGGCATATATTCCTTCATTAATTTTGTAACAATATTATTTACTTTCCATAAAGTCAATATTATTATAAGAATGTCATTTCCATCTGGTTCCAGTCATATATGATCGCATCATACAAGGTGTCTTCATTCCCATGACTCTACATGGACGATCCGGATCAAGATCGCATACAAATATAGAATGAACCGCAGCTATAGATAAACCACAAACAAAGTACCCGCTTTGTTTGCTCTCTATGGACTATTTAAGATTACTAACTTCAGACTTAAATCCTCTTGTGTATGACACTCATACACTAAGTCTAAAAGCACATAAGCAATCTAGGGTATTTAAGATGATATATAATATGCGAAAATTAAACATACAATTTTATAAATGAATAATGCATCGTTTTATTTTAAAACACATAAAACCGTTTACATCACATGTAGCTCTAGGGCATACATTCCAACACAGAGTTACAGACCGCAAGGTAACCTTCCTAGCAACACAGAACGTAATCCAATAAATCGAGGGAATGAGCAATGTCAAGCCATCACTTTGAAAAGCGGCACTGGAATCAACAAAGATGTTGGAATCAAGGCATCCACTGAGAAAGTTCCAAAATAAAGCAGTGAAGCAGAACCACATATGGAGGAATAAGAGGCAAAAGAAAATGATCGAGAAAGATTCACTCCACCTCCATATTTTCCCCAACAACTCCAGAAATATAAACTAGACAAATAGTTTGCTCGATTCCTGGAGATCTTCAAAAAGCTACATATCAACATTTCATTTGTAGAAGCATTGGAACAAATGACAAGCTATGTCAAATTCATGAAAGAATTTATGTCACGAAAGCGAAGATTGGGAGATTACGAGACAGTAGCATTGATAGAAGAATACAGAGCCATCATTCAGAGGAAGTTTCCCCCAAAGTTGAAAGATCCTGGCAGTTTCACCATCCCTTGCACCATAGGAGAACATTACTTCGGTAAGGATTTGTGTGATTTAGGTGCTAGTAATAACTTGATGCATTTGTCTATTTACAGGAAACTACAGATTGGAGAAGCAAAGCGCACCTCAGTCACTTTGCAACTTGCTGATAGATCACTCATATTTCTGAGAGGTGTAGTGGAAGATGTATTGGTCAAAGTCGACAAATTCATTTTCCCAGCAGATTTCATTGTCATTGACATGGAGGAAGACAAAGATGTACCCATCATCATCGGGAGACCATTCTTGGCTACAGATGGAAACGTTATTGATGTACAAAAAAAGTGAACTAACCATGAGAGTGAAGGACCAAGAAGTAACATTCAATGTTTTCAAAGCCATGAAATTCCAGAGTGACGAAAAGAATGAGGAATGTTTCAGACTTGATGTAATAGATAGTATCATCCAGAACGCTGATGCAATGCAACTTTCCAATGAGAAACTTGAAGCTTGCATCACCAACATGACTGACAGGGAATTAGATGATGAGATTCTGGAATATATCAACTATCTTGATGGAGCAACTCGCTACAGATCAACACCACAGGTGGAAAGTTTGGAACTACTGAAAAAAAGAGTGAATCAAGCCCTCGATTGAAGAACCACCACAGTTGGAACTAAAGACGCTTCTGAGCCATCTCAGGTATGCATACTTAGAAAACTCTTCTAATTTACATGTGATTATTTTTTCGTCGCTAACGTGGGTGCAGGAAGATAAGTTGCTGAGAGTGCTACGCGAGCATAAAAGAGCAATTCACTGGACTATAGCAGTCATTCGAGGCATTAGTCCATCATTTTACATGCAAAACATTTTGATGAACGACGAGCACAAAGCCATAGTGGAGCGTCAAATGAGACTAAATCCAATCATGAAAGAAGTCGTAAAGAAATAAATCATCAAATGATTGGACGCATGCATCATCTACCCAATCTTCGACAGCACTTCAGTGAGTCCTATGTAATGTATATCCAAGAAAGGAGGAATGATTGTAGTCACCAATGAAAAGAACGAGCTGATTCCAACAAGCACGGTGACTGGATGGAGAGTATGCATGGACTACAGGAAACTGAACAAAGCAACAAAGAAAGATCATTTCCCATTACCATTCATTGACCAGATGTTAGACAGACTAGCGGGACATGAATTCTATTATTTTCTGGACAAATACTCGGGGTAAAATCAGATTGCCATCACCCCAGAAGATTAGGAGAAAACCACTTTTACATGCCCTTATAGTACTTTTGCTTTCCGCAGGATGCCATTTGGACTATGTAATGCTCTTGCCACATTTCAACGTTGCATGATGGCCATCTTTTCAGACATACTGGAACAAAGCATGGAGGTTTTCATGGATGATTTTTTTTATTTAAAGACTCTTTCGACCACTGCTTGTAAAATCTAGAAAAAGTCTTACAAAAATGTGAAGATACCAACCAGGTACTCAACTAGGAGAAATGCCACTTCATGGTATAGGAAGGCATTGTCTTGTGACATCGGATCTCACATAATGGAATCGAGGTAGACAAAGCAAAGATTGAGACAATAGAAAAATTACCTCTACCGTCATTCGTCAAAGGGATTCGAAGTTTTCTCGGACATGCAGGATTTTACAGGAGATTTATCAAAGACTTCTCCAAGATTGCTAAACCTATGTGCAATCTGCTGGAGAAAGATGTGTCTTTCAACTTCATCAAAGAATGCCACCATGCTTTTGAGATCTTGAAATAGAAACTGGTTTCTGCCCTCGTAATAGTAGCACCAGACTAGATGCTTCCATTTGAAGTGATGTGCGATGCTAGTGATTTTGCTGTAGGTGCAGTTTTGGGACAACACAAAGCAAAAAATTTCCACAACATTTACTACTCTAGTAAAACTTTGAATGAAACACAACTCAACTACACAACAACTGAAAAGGAATTGCTCACAGTTGTGTTTGTTTTTGATAAATTCCACTTATATTTGTTGGGTCTCAAAGTGATGGTCTACACAGATCATTCAGCAATCAAATACCTGATTGTGAAGAAAGATGCCAAGCCCAAATTGATCCGTTTGGTGCTTCTACTGTAAGAATTTGACATGGAGATCCGAGATAGGAAAAGGACAGAAAATCAAGTGGCAGATCACTTATCGAGGCTCTAAAATGGAAAAACAGCTAGCAATGAACTGACAATCAAAGAAACTTTTCCAGATGAACAGTTGTTTTCCATCAAGCAGAAGGAATTCCCATGGCATGCTAGCTATGTAAACTACATATTATTGGGGAAATGGCCGTTGGAATAGACACATCAAAAACGGAAGAAATTCTTGAAAAAAGTCAAACAGTGTGTCTGGGATGAGCTGTACATATTCAAACATTGTTCTGATCAATTATTGCGGCATTATGTACCAGAGGAGGAGGTCAATAGTGTCCTACGGCATTTTCATTCATCACCATACGGCGGACACTTCCGCGGAGATAAAACCGCAGCCAAAGTCATACAATCAGGTTTGTTCTGGCCCACCTTGTTTAAAGATGCTTACTTTTTTGTTCTTCAATATGACAGGTGCCAGAGAATCGGAAATATTTCGAGGAGAAATGAATGATCTCTTCAAAGCATTTTGGAAGTGGAGATATTTAATGTATGGGGGATTGATTTTATGGGACCTTTTGTTCCATCATTTGGAAACATGTACATTCTAGTTGCAGTAGACTACCTCTCCAAATGGTTGAAGCAACTACACTGCCATCAAATGACAACAAAATGGTGTTAAAATTCCTTAAAAAGAATATTTTCACTCGCTTCGGAACACCTTGGGCAATTATCAGTGATGGTGGTACACAGTTCTATAACAGATACTTCGATGCCCTCCTATCCAAATACATAGTTACTCATAAAGTTTCCACTGCTTACCATCTACAGTCAAATGGGCAGGTTGAAGTTTCCAATAGAGAGATCAAAAGAATCTTGGAGAAAACTGTTGGATCAACAAGGAGTGACTGGTCTATAAAACTGGATGACGCATTATGGGCCTACTGGACAGCTTACAAGACACCCATTGGTATTTCTCAATATCGAATGGTGCTTGGGAAAGCATGTCATATGCATGTGGAGCTTGAACATAAAGCGTACTGGGCACTGAAGTTTTGGAAATCATCACAAAACCTTTGGCGGAGGCGAATCTTATCAGACAATCAAACGAAGATAAATGCATCGTGCCAGGTATGTCTGAATGACTTGTTTAAATGATTAACTATGCCGATGCTTTTATTGCTTTCCCATGTGGCTTGAGCATGATGGAGGAAATTTTTACAGTGCTATCTTGGGCGAACTTGAACATACAACAGAAACCAATTGGACTGTTTTAACGCTGATGAATTTTGTGACTTTATTTGTGTGTTTCTTGATGTACCCGAAGAAATGGGTTCCTTTCAAAACCTGTAAAAGATATCATTTTCACTGCCAGAACAACCATGATTTAATTGACCAACTTTTAGCCTTTGAACCACAAATTGACCCTATCATTTCCAAGATAAACTAGTCCGATAATGATCGTGGTAAGAAACATCGGATAAATCTAGATTTTAACATTTAGTTGTCTTTTTAGATGTAGAATTCCATGCTAACCAGGTTCTGTCTTCAAAACTCTTCTTCTTTTTAGACATTGGGGACAATGTCTCAATTAAGTTTGGGGGAAGGGAATAGTTGACTAATATCTTATTTTTATTTTTCGTTGTGTTGTTTTTGTTTGATTTTTAATCAAAAATTCATAAATTTTAAAAAATAAATCAAAAAAAGTTGTTATTTTGTTTTTAACTTGACTAACCTGGTGGAATTGTGTTTGAGATAGCTGTGTAAGAAATTTCCACTCCTGCGACGTATCTCAACCTATTTCATAACAAGTTAATTTTTGTTTATTTCCTTTTGAATAATTTAAACTCGTGAATTCTCTATAATACTGACTAAATTGGATCTTCATATGCTCATTTGACAGGTATTATCAACATGCATGGTAACATAAGGACATGAGTTGTAAGTGAAAAGTTTATAATATTCAGTGTTCTAGTTTATTGGAGGAAGCATCTGAAAGCGATGTAATAATAAAAAAAAGTTTGTATATATAAATAATTAACAATGCTTTTACTTAGTAATCGGGCGTCTTGCCTCAGTAAGCAGAGATTGTTCGCATCAAACGGTAAAAGCCTGAGTTAATAATAATAAAGTTTCTACTTAGTAACCGGACGTCTTGCCTCAGTAAGCAGAGATTATTCACGTCAAACGGTAGAACCTTTAAACATCTGAGATCCGAGTAATTAAGTCTGTATGGGAGTCTTAACACCTAGTGCCCTAAAGCCAACTGGTTTGGGAGTCACTGGCCCAAAGCTCGTTACATGGATTAAAGATGTTAAAAAAATACATTGCTTAAAAGTTGTGAATTCTGATATAATTTTAAGACAAAAATATTACTCTCTTTTCAACTACATTTATGAATATTGTGGGCACAATGATTTGATTAATACCTTGTTGGTTGTATAAATGGAGAATGGTAAAAATAATCAGAGAATTTACTTATTTGGTAATTTATAAATAAAGAAAACTACTATTAACTTGGATAAGAATTTCACTTGTTTAGTCACTAACTTTTTTTGTGTGTTTCATTTTACATTTGATTGACGTTTGTGGGTATCCTCGCTGTAAGCCCTCAAAGACTACAACTCGTCCACTAGGGACACCTAGGGATTTAAAGGCTTGTTGCATACGCTAAATGCAACCATGATCCCTACGAAAGTGGATTAGTTTAATTTTATTTTAAAGTTGTTTATTGTATTTTATTTTGTTTGTTTTGCTCGAAGACTAGCAAAATATTAGGTTTGGGGGTGTAATAAACGGAAAATATATCAATATTTACTGCCATTTTTACTTAAAATTTGGAAAATAGTTTCTCAAGTTTTATGAATATTTTGATGTGTTTTGTGTTATTTTGTAGATAAATAAGATTTCAGGAATCAATGGAATCAAATCAGGGCTAAAACGGTGAAAAATGGACAAAGGGGTAAAAATGGAATTTCACACATCGCGACACGCACACTTTATGTGTCACGACGAACCATAGTTACTATGTTGTCGACACTCGTCATCGCCACATCAGCACGTGCGTCATCATCACGTCATCATGACGTCGGCATAATAATTCAGTCTGCCGACATGCATCATTCCTTACGTCAGCATGACGTCAGCGTCGCGATGCCAAGTCTTCACGCGTCGTGAGGCCGAGCCAATAATTCAGCTACCGACAGCTACGTGCCACGTGTCAACATCTCTTCAAAGTCGCGTGCCATGTGTCAAGAATCCACGTGCGTCGCGACACGCAAGCTTCACGCGTCACGATGCTCAAAGCCAAAAATTTTATCTATAAATTGAGGCCGAATTCATTTAAAATTTTCATACTTTCTTCTGGGGATTTCCTTAAGAATACTAAGAAGATAATATCTTGTTTGTTTATTTACAGCTTTCTTGTATTTAATTTTTATTTTAAGCAATAAATCTTTCTTTGTTTTAATTTAAAGTATAAGTAGGTAACTTTCATCTGCTGGGGTGAAAGGTAAAGCTTTTATTATTATAATTTAGATTAATCTCCCTTAGTTATAATATATAAACTATCTTAAAACCTGACTTAATGGGATACCGCCTTTATAGTCGGTTGGACTTAATTAAATTGATTTTAACCTGACTTAATTGGATACCGCATTTATGGTCGGTTGGAATTAATAAAAAAAATCTTACTTAATCAGGATACCGCCTATATGGTCGGTTTGTAATGTCATGCAAATTTATATATTATAATTAGATAGATTTCTAAATTAGAAGTAATAAAAGTGGATTATCTAACCCCAACATTTTATTTTATTATTTTATTTTACCTTTTTAATTTCCAAGTTTATTTTATGTTTTTTTCTTTATTTTTGTCTTTCATAATCCTAGATATGTGTTGTAACTAAATACCTTATCTAGGGTTTTGATGAATTCCAATATCACCGGTTTATAAGTTGGTTATTTTGTGCCTTGGGTAATATATTAGTTTATTTATTGATTTTTAGTCTTAATGCTTCTTGTTAATTGGCAATTAATAAGATTGATTTTGTAAACTTAAAATGAACTTGGAAAAGGGATTTTAGGTTTAGCATTAGACTTAATAACTCACGATCTCACCTTAGGGTAAATATCACTTAAGGTAGATTTCCTTACAGGATATGAATATACCTGTTGCGCGGGGGTAAGCATAATTGGAATTTAAACTTAATGAATTCGGAGTTTCTTAATTAACATAGGAATATAGTTAATTGGGTTACTTTGGGTGTTTGCATTTGACCATCGGAAAAGGCTTTTGCATAACTTCATGTTCCAGGTTAATAAACCGATATATTACACAAACATGAGATAATCATTTCATCTTTAAAAGATATTGGAAGAATTCACAGCCCTAGATAGCTTTATAATATTGATTTTTCTTTTAATTTACTTTCGCACTGTTTTATTTACTTGTTTTAGATAAACATCACCATCCAACCAACAATCAATCAATTAGATAGTCGTAGATATTTAACTTCAATAAATTAATAGCTTGGGTATTAAGTCTTTGTGGGATCGATATATTTTATACTACTTGAGCGATATGTGCGCTTGCATTACGTGTGTGTTTATCACCGATCATACGGCCATTCAATACAAAAATATGTTGAACGAGATTAAGCAGAAAGTGAAGCAATCATATTTCATAGACGATCCGCTATGGAATAATTTGAATCAATATTGGAAATCTCCTGACTTTCATGTACGTTCAGAAGCGGCCTTCCATAACCGACGACGATCTGCCATTGAAGAAACATAAATGGTCAGACATACGGGAGGTACCAGATCACATTACGATCATGGTCGCCATCTTGTAAGCATATAAATTGTAAGTAATAAATATTTCTTTGAATTACTTATTCATTTTCTATAGTTAATTACTATTACATTGTTTGTAAATGGATATGAGAAACAATTGGGCCATCAGCCCAGTGCCCTTGAGCTCTTTGTGCATACACACACAAAGAAGAACGACGGACACACGTCCGTAGATCAACGATCTCAGGACGTGCATGTAAGGTTTTATATATGTTTATATTCAGTTGTATTTTTTTTACTTATATAATTTTAAAAAATATTGTATTACAGTCTAACATTTCTCACATTTGTCATAGGATCGCTATACAGCGGCCCAAGATCAATTATTGAAGATTAAGAAACCGATAGATGAGGACCGGTTGTTTATTGAGATTGTCGAAGGGGAGAGTAAGATGCATGTCTACGGTCTAGGCTTCCAGTATGTACTTGAGGGTAGTTCTGCATCTTTTGCTGTCATGATTTCACAGGCATAAATATAGGAAAAGATCACTATGTTGAGACAACAGTTGCAGCAGTAGGAGGAGCAGGTGCGGCAACAGCAGAAGCAGATACATGAGCAAATGCGGAAGCAGTATGAGCAGATGCAGCATCAGATACATGAGTAGATGCAACAGCAGATACAGAAGCATGTTCAACCAGCTTGTCAGTTGATGCAACAGTAGATGCAGTTGTCTCATGGTGGTCCTCCTATTTTTCCTCTTAGTGTATAGTACATTTTGTTTAATGTAATACAATATATTAATGTAACATTATTATTTTATGTTTATTATTATAAATTATTTTTTATTAAATTATTTTTATTTATAATATTAAATTTTAATTGAAAAAAATATAATCTAATAGAAAAATCAATATAATATAAAATATAATATAATTACCAACTAATAATTCGGTCGGTAATTATATTACAATGTATAAACCTTACTGACGAAACTATACTATCGATAAATGATTTTTTTACCGACCGTATATTATGTCGGTCGGTAATATTTTGAATTATTATCGACCGAAATTCATATATTTAACGACCAATTATTTCTCATTTTCCGTCGGTAATATTTACTGACAATAAATTTATTTGGTCGGTAAATCACCAATGGAAATATATTCGATCAATATTTTAGTAACGGCGAGATATTTACCAACATAATATAATTTATGATCGGTAGTATATCATCCGACCGAAATATATTATTTACCGACTAAATTATCGGTTATAGTGTAGACTAAACCGATGTAGCAGGTATATATTGGTAAAATGTATCTTTTTGATAGCTTCGAATTGGTTTCTTATGGACAAAAAATGGACATTGATAGCCTTAGTTATTGCTCTTAAAGTTACAAATGTCATGTTCAACATTATTCTTCCCCATTATGAGAAATCTCATCCTCGAGTTTTGGTGCATAAATTGGCTTATCTTCATGATACTCGAATAGATCGGCAACATTAAAAGTATGCCAATCATCTGGTAACTCCAATACATAAGCATTATCATTACTCCTTTTCTGCGAGCTTCAATTCTCTTGCACTCTAGGAAATGGTTGTGTCGTATATATGTCATGACTAGATCACCAACCTCAAAAAACTTTTTCCGATGATGTTGATCCAAATCAGCCTTGTACTTAACATTTGCAGCCTCTAAATTACTACGAACTTCAGAATGTACTTGCTGCATATTTTTTGCTAGGGTAAGGATATACTTACAAACATTTATCGATAAAGTAATTTATACTCTCTCACTATAGCTACAATGATTGTTTTTGCTAAATTTTCAACATCTTTGCTCAAACCAATTAAGGAATGAAGCTCCACAATATTCAAAACATGTTGTGGCGCTCGAGTATAAATAATATCAAAAGGATTTCCTCATGTCCTTATTTATGACGATTTGTTGGTGTATCTGGCTTGAGCGTAATCAGCAGATTTTCAAAAAAATTTCTACCGAGACTGCTAGGATAGTTGAAAAAATTCATTATCTCATTCTTCAATGACTATCTGTAAAATACGATGATGTCTCCTCTCCCGACTCAAGTTTAAGTCTTTCCCCAAATCTTGTGTTAGATTGGTCCTCCTCTTTAACTTGAGCCATTTAATAGGATCTCTTTATAACTCAATTTATCACTATTTACCTTTGGTGAATCAGTGATTTTATTTCTAATATTATCTCTCATCTTATTAAAAAAAAGAAAAGAAAGAGACTTTACCCATAGATCTATTTATTATATTATGTTGATGTATGCAAATTCAACTTGCATTAGAACCACATCCCACAAACATAACTCAACATATTCCCAGAATTCGATTCACGACCTTAGTCTGCCCAACCTGATTGAATATGAAAACCACTACTATATTGTAAATCTACCCTTAACCACAGAGTTAGCTAACATCACACGTCAAAAATAAAATTACCCAAACCAATTAAAATTTATCTTAATATATAAGTAGATCTTCAAGGTTTCAAGGCAAAAAAAAAAAAAACCTAATTTCATTGTTGTTTAAATGGAGTGACATGTGATATAATTCCAAATAAGATTATTATCATTACAGTACTTTATAAATTGATAAATAATAAATTGGTATAAGAAGTATTTGGGTATTATATTTTATTATTATATCTTTACAAAAATTATATTTTACTACAATACAATATATTTTACTATTATAACTTTACATTTTACCACTATTCTTTTATAAAAATTAAATTTTACTACTATTAGTAAAATATTACACATCAATACTTATTGTAGTAAAATATTATTTCTCCATACTTCTTTATAGTAAAATGTAAGGTAAAAGTATTAAAATGTAATTTTTATATAGATGTAACAGTAAAATGTTATATATTTCTTTAGGAAATATTGGAAACTTTGCTGTCAAATCACCCGACTCGGGCTTAAACGGGACAAGTAAAATCCACAGCTGTCTCAGGCTCTTCCAAGAAATATATCATTATACTCAAACTCAGAACCTGATAACCAAAACCTAAACGTTTTGCCACCAAGTCACACCCATTGAGGACATATATATACTTATTACCAATACTTCTTGTTGATGGTGTTTTCAGGACCTATGTTATTTAAAGAGTATGGCAGGGGTAAAAAAGGTAATTCCCTTCTTGGGCGAGATCATTAAAGCCGACCCGGCCACTATACAGTAAGAGACCGAACACTAGATGATCGGCGACCG
>SKCR01030351.1:0-31552 GCA_019454045.1 Zanthoxylum bungeanum | reverse complement strand
ATGCCTTGCAAAATTATTATTAAAGTCGCTTGCGAATTAATTCTAAATTAATTCGTTCTCCCGAATTAAAATCCATTTTAATTCCGTTATGAAATCTAATTTCATTTAATATATCGAATATATTATTTTATCGATTAATTCCAAATTAATAGTTCTCTCTCTTCCATTTGATTTTATCCCAGATAAATTATTTCCGCAATTAATCCTAGATTAATTTTCTCTCTCATAATTAATCCTAGATTAATTCTATTCGAGTCAAACGTCAATGGTGCATCTTCGGGAAGCGACCCATGAGATATCTGGATATGTTGGCAGTAAATTCGGTTATCGGACAATCCTAATACGTGCGTACCTCGTACCACGTTTTTACCGATTTACAAGACATGGTTGGCTTCTAGCAAAGCACCGTGCCTCTGTTGAGTTCTAATATAGGTCCCAAGATCAACAAATCAAGCAAGAAAACGCATGAATACACTACATAGGAGGTGCGAAAAAGACTCACATGGATCAGTTGCATGCGGCGAAGATGAACCACGAACGCACTTCATGTTTCTGCCTCCCTCCAAGCTCAGCAATGGCAGTGAACTGCAGCTCCATTTTCGGCTTTGGGTGGTCCTCCATTGATGCTCCAAGCTCCAAGCTTCACAAGGTGATTCCTTGCTCATAAATTCATTTCCCTATCACCTATGTGTAACCCAAGGTGTGTGCTAGCACTTGTTCATCTTCTTTTCTTCTCACAAATTCGGTCTAACAAAAAAAAATAGAGAAGAAATCGGCAGTGAAGCCTTGAGAGGGAGAAGAGAGAAAGAGAGGGAAAATGGTTTCATCTTGAAACCGTAAATGAGAGAGAGAAATATGTCAAAAGAAAAATGTAATTTTGGTTTATATATTTTCCAAAAATAAAATAA
The DNA here is from genome assembly GCA_019454045.1 of Zanthoxylum bungeanum. Taxonomy (NCBI): domain Eukaryota; kingdom Viridiplantae; phylum Streptophyta; class Magnoliopsida; order Sapindales; family Rutaceae; genus Zanthoxylum; species Zanthoxylum bungeanum. The sequence goes on along the minus strand of SKCR01030351.1, from coordinate 30,644 downwards.
AATAACCATATACAACTTTTCAATTTTCCAAAATACCAAAGTCAAAGCCAAAAGCAAAAAGCATTTAAAGTTTTTCAACTACCACATCAATCACTCAAATCAAATGACAACTTGTCACATCACTCAAAGTGACATTTGATTTGACGCTTGATGTGACTAGCGATTTGACTCTCGATTTGACTTGCGTGCCGCACTCGAATTCGAAATGCGAATGCGCTCGCAAATAATCCCGGGGATTCGTTAATTCCAAATTAACGAATTTTCCGTTGCGTCGTAATTAAATGATTACGCCTAGCGAAATCACTATTCACGTCGCTAACGAATTAATTCTAAATTAATTCATTCGCCCGAATTAAAATCTAATTTTAATTCTGCGTCGAAATCCAATTCTAATAATATATCAAATATATTATTTTATCGATTAATTCCAATTATCGTTCTCTCTCTCTTTAATTAATATTTTATCCCAGATAAAATATCTCCGCAATTAATCCCAGATAATTTTCTCTCTCTTCTAATTAATCCCAGATTAATTAAAGTGCGAGTCATACGTCATCGGTGAATCTTCAGGAAGCGACCCATGAGATCTCCGGATATGTTGGCAGTAAATACGGTCGTCGGATTTTCCGAACACGTAAGTACCTCGTACTACGTTTATACCGATTTACAAGACAAGGTTGGCTTCTAGCAAAGCGCCATGCCTACCCAATTCTCCAGAAATATTCTTACAGGAATATATAGATCTGTATCAAGCGTAGTATACCGTATTATTGTGTATATCGGCCCAGTATCGGATAGTCACGTGCTAGGGCTGGGGCTGGATAAGTGTCTGCCCCGTCCGAAGCACATGTCAGATGTCTGGTAACTAGTCTCTATAATCGGATATGTATGACCTAGTCATAATCCCGATGGTTGCGCAACACTTAAGAGCACTAATACAGTATCCTGCGTGACATCATCTTCAATATGACTGAAGTGATATTTCCATCTTGACATCACTCCCAATACACTACGACTCTCTGATAAACCCAGAAGTGGTGTACGTAGAACCGGTTAAAGCCCTGTACCACCAAGACCAAAGTCTATCGATTATCGTAAGTATTAGCGATGTAAGTCTCAGGTTAAGACCATACACACCTACCCTGATTTCGGCCTCCCATAGACACATAGTCATAATACCAATGGGATTCCGAGGGGTCTATCCAGAGCGAAGCTGTTTCCCGTACCATCGGTGAAACACAACCTCATATCGCACTTGCATAAGTATCCAATACTTAAATATATGAGAACTATGCCGTCGTGCCCTCACAACGCGCACAAGTGCAATACTAGCCTATTCCGCATTATCGATGTCCTGTCTCGATAATACTCCGGCTAGGGATATTTAATGATTAATCCTTCGTGGACTGATACTGTCTCATATCATCTCAATCCAGGAACTAATCATATGGACCTCTCTTCATTTATACATTTATGGTGATCTAATCACAAATGATGAGAGTGCAATTTCCTTGTCACATAGTTAATTTGTACAACACACCGTGATCTGTACAAATAGTGACGATATGGGTCATTTTGTCCAATAGCCTCCCCAATTCTCCAGAAATATTCTTTTAAGGAATATGTAATCTTTGTTAGGCGTAGTCTACGTAGTATTACGTATTGCGATCCAGTATCGATATCACATGCTAGGCCTAGGGCTGGAATTATGTCTGCCCCGTACGAAACATATATCGGATCTCTGGTAACTAGTCTCTATAATCGGATAATCATGACCTAGTCATATTATCCTGATGACTGTAGTACTAAAGAGTACTAGTTCCGTATCCTACGTGATCATCATCTCCAGATGACTGGAGTGATACTTCCATCTTGACATCACACCCAATACACTACGATTCTCAGTATACCCAGTAGAGGCGTACACAGAACCTGTTAAAGCCCCAGACGACCAAAACCAAATTATATTGATTGTCGCAACTATTAGCGATGCAAGTCTCAGGTTAAGACCAAATACACCTACCCTGATTCGGATTCCCATAGACACATAGTCATACTACCAATGGGATTCCGAGGGGTCTATCCAGAGCGAAACTATTTCCGTACCATCGGTAAACAGAACCTCCTATTACACTTGCATTAGTATCCAATACCCAAATAAATGATAACTATGTCGTTACGCTTCTATAACACGCACAAGTGTAATACTAGTCTATTCCGCATTATCGATGTCTAGTCTCGATAATACTACGACTAAGGATATTTAATGATTAAACCTTAGTGGATTAATACTGTCTCATATCTTATTAATCTGGTATTAATCATATGGACTTTTATCATTTATGTATCTCGGTAATCTAATTACAAATGATAAAAGAGCAATTTCCTTTGTCACATAGTTAATTTGTACAACAACACAATAAACTATACAAATAGTGATGCTATGGGTCATAATTGTCCAACAATCTCCCACTTGGCCTATAGCCAATCACTCAAGTGTCCTACACCTGAACTATGTACGGGTCGCTCAAACTTCTACTGAGAAACTGCTTTCGTCAACGGATTTGCAAGGTTATCATCTGATTCGATTTATTCGATCATCACATAGCCACGATGTATGATCCGACGAATCAGATGAAATAGTCGAAGTAATATACTTGGATCATTGATGAGACCGCGCGGTCCTTAGCCTGTGCTGAAGCCCAGTTCAGCTGCTAACAGAACTATACCTAATCCATTAGGATTATATAGACCAAAAAATGCTTCTTTTGCTGCCGCAGCTGCAGCAATGTTCCGCTTTTGTTATTTATTCGGCAAAATTATCTTGCTTGGAAGATTTCCAGCACACTATTCCGTTATTCAAACTATATACGTACCCTTATTGCGACTTAAAGTCATCTTTATCGGTTTGGAAACTTACAGCGGTGAACCCAGTCACCTCAAGTTCTCTTTCTCCATAGCTTAAGAAAGCATCCTTAGTTCGTCTAAGATACTTAAGGATGTTCTTAACATAAATCCATTGACCATCACCTGGATTAGCCTGATTGTGACTCCATATGCTCAAAGCATATGAGACACCAGGTCACGTACATCTTTTTAATGTACGAGTTCTCGGAGAGTGACAACAACTTTCAGATCTATCCCAGTAGATCCTTATTCCTAGAATAAAGGTTGCCTCTCCCAAGTATTCTATGGAGAATTTTCATGAAAGCCAAGCTTTCATCGATTGTATTATAGGAATTTCATTTCCAAGAAATGATATGTCATCATTATATAGGACAATCATTGTCAGTGCGCTCCCACTAACCTTCTTATATACACAAGAATTATATTCGTTTTGAATTAAATCATATACCATTATGATTACATCAAAACGCTAGTTCCAATAACACAATGCTTGCTTCAATCCATAAATGGATCGATATAACTTGCAAACTTTGTTTGCACATTTTGGTACGACAAAACCGTTAGGATGTTGCAAACATCCTCCAAATGGTTTCCATTTAAGGAAAGCGATTTTGACGTCCATATGCCATATTTCATAAATGAAATATGCAATATTAGCAAGCATTATCCAAATAGATTTAATCATGGCAACAGGTGAAAAAATTTCATCGTAGTCGACACTATGTCGTTGACGATATCCATTCTGTATAAGCCTAGCTATGTACATTTGTATGTTGTCATCCATGTATGTCTTCTTTGAAGACTCATATAGTACCAATAGGCACAATGCCTTCAGGTACATCAACCAGTGTTCAAACTTGGTTGTATACATGGAATCCATTTCGGACTTCATGGCACTTTACCATAAAATGAGTCGATACCTTATATCACTTCCTCATACGTAGCCGGTTCGTCTTCCTCAATAAGACTGAAATCTACATAAGGTGAGATCAGAAACCCATACCTCTCAAGTTGTTTTCTGACTCTCTCCGACCTACGCGGTTTTTGTGCATTCGAAGATGATTGGTACAGTTTCATCCTTGATGAACTGTTGGTGTTCCGTGAGGACTCGGTGCCTAGAATAGTATTACTCCGATTTTCATCGAGTTTTACTTTCCTCCCACTTACCACTGCATATAGGTATTCCTTTTAGGAAAACCGCATGGAGAGCAACAATTACATTGTTCTCTTGTGAGTTGCATAAGTATTATACTTTGGTTTCCCTAGGACAACCCACAAATTAGGCACTTCTCCAATTTGGGTTCTAGTTTGGGATCATCCAAATATATGCCCAGTATTCCAAATCTTCAAGAATGAGAAACCCGGTTTATTTCCTGTTCATATCTAATATGAACCTTATTCAAAAAAGTATTGCACTGTTTAATGTGTATCCTCAGAAGGAAATTGGTAGCTCAGAGCGATTCATCATCAACCTTACTGTAGGCATTGCATTTTTGCATATCAGCCCGATGATGAGTCTCTTATGGAGACACTACCTCTTTAGTTGTGAAAGCCGCGGGAAACGGACGTTGGAAGGGTAAAGTTGGAAATTAGTATTTTGTTAGATTTAACTCGCTTGTTTGGCTTCGGGTTCGCTTATTGGACCTCTGTTTTAAAACACACCAACCCATTAAAACACATCTCACAAATTAATAATTAAAATATTTAAAATACATGTCACAAATTAAATTAAAACCAATTAAATAAACTTAAATAAATTAAATTAAATCACCTTCCTAAATTAAATTAAATCATTTTCCTAAAATACATAAATCACATTCCTAATTTAATAAATCACCTACCAATTTAAATAAATCATATCTTAATAAAAAGAATAAATCAAATCACTTCCCTTAATTAAAGATTTCCCCTATCATATTTTAATTAAAAGAATATATCACAAATCTTATTCCTTCCCCAACAAGGTAAAACCCATCCCCTTGCCTATAAAAATAACCCATCTCCACACATTCAATCCCTGGCTGGCTGGCTGGCAGAAAAACACAAAAAACACACAAAAGAACAACTACTCTCAACAAACTTAACACACAGCCTCCAAAACAAAACGTAAGCTCTTCACGCATAAACCTAGCCACAAAGCCCCCTTGCTCACGTTTTTCTACCTCACACACACTGCTCACTGACCACATACAAACCGAGCCTTTCACACAGCAAAATAGCTCCCTCCAGCGAGTTAATAAACACTTCAAACAAACCAATAGCAACTCACGCACCAGCCCTCGACAGCCCCACAAATCTGCCTCGCCAAGACCCTCACTGCCTCCATTCACTGCCGTAAAAAACACATCCCTCCATTGCCGAGTTCCAGCCACCATTCACAGCCCTAAAACACCTTAAAATAAGCCTCAAATACAACCCCAAAGTCGCAAAAAAAAACCCCCAAAAGCAGCTCCAAATCAGCGCCCAAACCAGTCCCTGAAAACACCCCACTGCACCAGCGAACTGCCGCCGTTCACCTTCTGTTCTGGTCAGTTTTTGTTGCGTCCTTAGCCCACAAAACAGTCCTAAAATCACCTAAACACCATCCCAAAAACCTCCATAAAGTTTCCCTAAAAAATCGTTACAAACGCACCCCCCTAAGCCTTCAAAATCACCCAAAACAATCCACTAAATCACCAAAACAGTGACCTGAAACGGAGCAGCGAAACAGCAACGAAACGGACTTAAAACAGCAGCCCAAGCATCAAAACAACGAGGGAAAACATTGAGTAGACAAATTGGAAAAGCATCGGATCAATCTCCCTTCCAACGAACATGTAACGCCATTTCTTAGATGACAAAAGAGGTTAGACCTGAGGGCACATTTTTTACATATATTCTTTATCTTTGTTTTATTTATTCTGATATATAATTGCATGAGAGTCGTTTGAAGCATGATGTGATTGTTGGATGAGCGGGATATGTGTTCCCCTTTTGTGGTATATCGGATGGAAAACGGACGTAAATTCCATAGCCGATTCCGAATGGACGGTAGTATAGTCTGCACTCGGGATACAATGCCACGTACTACTTAAGATACACATATCTCGTCTCATCCAAATTGTATTTGAGCATGTTATAGTTTATAGGTTGTTTATTTATTATTTAAAGCATGATTTAATTTAGTTTGTTATTTATGTTAAAGCATGTTTAGGTTGTTCATTATGCATGTTCTTAGTTTATGATGTGTTTGGGTAATGATTTATACATGTTGATTTAATGGTTCAATATGCTTGTTGTGTTACATTGCGTGGAGTTATTTGGATGAAAGCATGTTAGATCTAAGTACCCTTGATCATGAATATTGAATAGATTCGGTTAGTTTATTGCATAAATCATATCATCACAAGCGACATAAGTAAGGGACCATTCTGAACCCAACGGTTTGAGGTTTCCCTTGCGAGGGGTGAGTGCGGCCTTAAATCTTTGTCCCGGTTCACACCGGGTGGCGACTCCATGTTATTTCGTACTCCCAACTAGGCCGCGAGCCTAGAACAGCGTCGTCAAGTTCTGTTGTCTACAGTTTGGCGACTCCACTGGGGATTAGAGAATCGGCCTCGAAATCATGTCTTGTGATGTGTATAATTTGTGCATTAGTTGACCATTTCTATAGTGGGTTGAGGGAGTTAATCAAAGGCTTTGTTGAAGCTAGGTGATGGTTGGGTGTCTTCCTTCACTCATTACCCTTTGGGGAAAAGCTGTGAAGGCACCTAGATAAATCATCACTTGTAGCTCGTTGTGACAGACTAGTTTGGAGGACTCGTGTTTATTCCTGACACCAAGCGATAAGAGCCTAAGGGGCTTGGGTACTTAAGAGAGCCTCGCTCCACCCTCCCTCTGGGGAATCTACAATGGGAAATCCATTCGAAAGTTAGTCACACACCGTAACTCGTTGGCACGTACGTAAGGTATAAAAAAGGTGCACTCACTTGGTCGCTTGAACCCTTGAGTGGGGAGTCCTAGTGTGGGTAATCCTTCGTCAAACGAGAGCCTTTGTCCACACTCCTGTAAACCCACATGTGAACCATAGTTGTATGACCTATAGGAGCCACCCTTTATGCTTTTGATAACCCCATGCATATTGTGTCTCATATATCACATGCATCTCATGCATACATGCATCATGTTAACCCTCGTGTCTTAAAAGCCATCATAGATATCCGTTGGGTTAGGGATAAAAGAAGACTTGTCAAGAAGAGTTTAGAAAACATAGATATCGGGGAAAAGGAAACTGACGAACATAAAATCTTACGGCAATGATAGAAAGACTATGGTGGGCCCAAAAAAAAAAGAAAAAAAAAAGAAAAAAAAGGAGAAAAAAAAAGAAAAAAAATTGTTTGTTTTTAGTCCTTGATAGTTAGACATAAGTCCAATGATGAAATAGATTGCTTTAAGGTGAAACCTTAGAAACGATAAACTCTTGATGTGCTTTTATCTGATACTTTGAGTGATTGATCTATGTTAGACTCGTAAGCACTTGATTATGGTTCTTAGTAGTGAAAACCTGAGTAGTTAGCAAAGTGACTAGTTGAAGAAATTGTAGGTCGGTGAATGACCGTTCGCCTAAATGTCTATCTTGATTTGTTTATGTTATGATGTGTGGTATGGTTGAACATGAAAGAAAAATCTCTAACGAAAAAAATTGAACCACCTATAACCGATAAGCGTGAAGCTACCCATGGGCGAGTATTAGGACCACCATGAGGAGAAATATTACCTTAAAGGGTAGATGTGTTGAAAAAAAAAAACAGAGAGAAAGAAAAAAAAAAGAGAAAAAGAAAAGAAAAGAAAAAAAGAAGTTCAAAATGAAAAGAAAAAAAAGAAATAGACAAAAGAGAAAGAAAACCATACCACATTGAGCACAGAAAAGCAACTGCAGGCATAATTGAGACATCTAGGTTGGTTTGACCCATCAATCCCGATTTTTGAAACGAAATCATTGAGTTAGCTTACCTGGGGATGAATCCGCAAAGGAACATTTGCACACACACACTTTGAGTCTGGCTTAGATAATTTATTCAAAGACTTGGATTTGAGTTGTGTTGAATGTTTTGAAGGTTCTCTGGTTTCATTACTGAGCATTCTTTGAGGACAATGATATGTATAACTATTGGGACTATTTCGTAGCATGTAATATAGTATGATGATATGGAAGGCCCCACCATGTGGTTCATCTTGACCAAGTGTAAGCAGCGGAAAGTAGAAAGCTAAATCAAAGCTGGGGGCGACCAGTCTACCACATCGCGAATCAAGGACGTAACAAGATATTGAGTCATAAGACAAGAGAGAAGGTCGAGCAATCACCTTGAGAACTGGCGGAAAACCTAACCCAGCGGAATAGGAAATTCATTCATGCATGCATGCATACACGTAACACATTTTGCATTCTTTCTTTGTGTTTGTTTTGTTTTGTATTCACAGGTTTCAAAGAAGAAAAAGAGAAAGCGGAAAAGACAAGCCAACCAGAATTAGGAACATACGAGTAGTAGTTTTGGGGATCAGTCCCAGGGCTAAGGCCCACATCAGTATCAGTTTGGGGCGAGGCCCATATCAGTATGAGCATGGGGGCGAGGCCCACATCAGTATCCGTTTGGGGCGAGGCCTATATCAGTATCAGCATGGGGCGGGGCCCACATTAGAGTCAGCATGGGGGCGAGGCCCATATCAGTATCAGTTTGGAGGCGAGGCCCATACCAATATGAGTCCTAGGGTCGAGGCCCATATCAGCAGAGTCCGGGAATGAATCCCAGGGGGCGAAGCCCACACTATCAGCAGATTCGAGAATGAATCCCAGGGCTGAGGCCCACCTTATCAGAATTTAGAATGAATCCAAGGAATGAATCTCAGGGCCGAGGCCCACGTCGTCAGAATTTGGAATGAATGCCAGGGTCGAGGCCCATATCTTCAGAATTTGGAATGAATCCCAGGGCCGAGGCCCATGTCGTCAGAATTTGGAATGAATCCCAGGGCCGAGGCCCACATCAGCATCAGTTTAGGGCGAGACCCACATCAACATCAGTTTGGAGCGAGGCCCGTATTAGCATCAGCATCAGTCTTGCCGGGTATGGCACTCTGGGGGCAAGGCCCACATCTTTATCAGTATCAGTCTTGTCGGGTATGGCATTCTGGGGGCGAGGCCCACATTACATCAGTATCAGTCTTGCCGGGTATGGCATTCTAGGGGCGAGGCCCACATTACATCAGTATCAGCATTGCCGGGTATGACATTCTAGGGGCGAGGCCCACATTACATCAGATCAGTTTCTGCCGAGTATGGCATTCTGGGGGCGAGGCCCACATTACATCAGATCAGTTTCTGTCGGGTATGTCATTCTGGGGGTGAGGCCCACATTACATCAGATCAGCATTGCCGGTGTGGCATTCTGGGGGCGAGGCCCACATTACATCATATCAGTTTAGTCCGGAATGGACACGCCGAGAATGGCACGCAGGGAATGGCACTCCGAGAATGGAGATATAGTCCGGGAATGGACACGCCGAGAATGGCACGCCGGGAATGGCACTCCGAGAATGGATATATAGTCCGGGAATGGACAGCTCGAGAATGAGCACGCAGAGAATGGCACGCCGGGAATGGCACTCCAAGAATGGAGATATAGTCCGGGAATGGACAGCTCGAGAATGGACACGCCGAGAATGGCACGCCGGGTATGGCACTCTGGGGGCGAGGCCCACATCATTATCAGCATCAGTTTTTCCGGGTATGGCACTCCGGGTATGGAGACATCAGTATCAGATCAGCCAGGTACGGCACTCCGGGTATGGAGACATCAGTATCAGATCAGCCAGGTACGGTACTCCGGGTATGGAGATATCAGATCGGCCAGGTACGGCACTCCGGGTATGGAGACATCAGTATTATATCAGCCAGTTACGGCACTCCGGGTATGGAGATATCAGATCGGCCAGGTACGACACTCCGGGTATGGAGATATCAGATCATCCAGGTACGACACTCTGGGAATGGAGATATCAGATCAGCCAGGTACGGCACTCCGGGTATGGAGATATCAGATCGGCCAGGTACGACACTCCGGGTATGGAGATATCAGATCAGCCAGGTATAACACTCCGGGTATGGAGATATCAGATCATCCAGGTACGGCACTCCGGGTATGGAGATATAAGATCACTCTAGGTACGGGGTTAGCACTCAGACATTTGTGGCACTCTAGGTACGGAGGCGTCACCGCAACACCCTAGGTACGGGGTTAGCATTCAGACATTTTGTGGCTCTCTAGGTACGGAGGCGTCACCGCGACACCCTAGGTACATGGTTAGCATTCAGACATTTGTGGCTCTCTAGGTACGGAGACGTCACTGCGACACCCTAGGTACAGGGTTAGCATTCAGACATTGTGGCACTCTAGGTATGGAGGCGTCACCGCGACACCCTAGGTACGGGGTTAGCACTCAGACATTTGTGGCTCTTTAGGTACGGAGACGTCACCGCAACACCCTAGGTACGGGGTTAGCACTCAGACATTTGTGGCTCTCTAGGTATGGAGGCGTCACCGCGACACCCTAGGTACGGGGTTAGCACTCAGACATTTATGGCTCTCTAGGTACGGAGATGTCTCCGCGACACCCTAGGTACAGGGTTAGCACTCAGACATTTGTGGCTCTCTAGGTACGGAGACGTCACCGCGACACCCTAGGTACGTGGTTAGCACTCAGACATTTGTGACTCTCGAGGTACGGAGACGTCACCGCGACACCCTAGGTACGGGGTTAGCATTCAGACCACAGCGACGCCCTAGGTACGGGGTTAGCACGCCAGGTACGGCAAGTGGACTATTCAGACATTTTGTGGCTCTCTAGGTATGGAGACGTCATTGCAACACCCTAGGTACGGGGTTAGCATTCAGACCACAGCGACGCCCTAGGTACGGGGTTAGCACGCCAGGTACGACATGTGGACTATTGAGACATTTTGTGGCTCTCTAGGTACGGAAACGTCACTGCGACACCCTAGGTACGGGGTTAGCATTCAGACCACAGCGACGCTCTAGGTACGGGGTTAGCACGCCGGGTACGGCATGTGGACTATTCAGACATTTGTGGCTCTCTAGGTACGGAGACGTCACTGCGACACCCTAGGTACAGGGTTAGCATCCAGACAACCAACATCATCACTGCGGTACTCTATGTACGGAGACGTAACCGTGACGCCCTAGGTACGGGGTTTAGCATTATCAACTCAGCACAGCAGGCAGACCAGGTGACAGCTGGCGAGCCAGGTAAGTAAAAATGCATTGCACGTACTTTGATAGGATTTTCATTGTCACACACTGCACAAGTCCCATCAAAGTGGGGGCGACTGTAGGCATTGCATTTTTGCATATCAGCCCGATGATGAGTCTCTTATGGAGACACTACCTCTTTAGTTGTGAAAGCCGCGGGAAACGGACGTTGGAAGGGTAAAGTTGGAAATTAGTATTTTGTTAGATTTAACTCGCTTGTTTGGCTTCGGGTTCGCTTATTGGACCTCTGTTTTAAAACACACCAAACCCATTAAAACACATCTCACAAATTAAATAATTAAAATATTTAAAATACATGTCACAAATTAAATTAAAACCAATTAAATTAAACTTAAATTAAATTAAATTAAATCACCTTCCTAAATTAAATTAAATCATTTTCCTAAAATACATAAATCACATTCCTAATTTAATTAAATCACCTACCAATTTAAATAAATCATATCTTTAACTAAAAAGAATAAATCAAATCACTTCCCTTAATTAAAGATTTCCCCTATCACATTTTAATTAAAAGAATATCTCACAAATCTTATTCCTTCCCCAACAAGGTAAAACCCATCCCCTTGCCTATAAAAATAACCCCTCTCCACACATTCAAACCCTGGCTGGCTGGCTGGCAGAAAAACACAAAAAACACACAAAAGAACAACTACTCTCAACAAACTTAACACACAGCCTCCAAAACAAAACGTAAGCTCTTCACGCATAAACCTAGCCACAAAGCCCCCATGCTCACGTTTTTCTACCTCACACACACTGCTCACTGACCACATACAAACCGAGCCTTTCACACAGCAAAATAGCTCCCTCCAGCGAGTTAATAAACACTTCAAACAAACCAATAGCAACTCACGCACCAGCCCTCGACAGCCCCACAAATCTGCCTCACGCCAAGACCGTCACTGCCTCCATTCACTGCCGTATACTGCCCTAAAAAACACATCCCTCCATTGCCGAGTTCCAGCCACCATTCACAGCCCTAAAACACCTTAAAATAAGCCTCAAATACAACCCAAAAGTCGCACAAAAGACCCCCCAAAAGCAGCTCCAAATCAGCGCCCAAACCAGTCCCTGAAAACACCCCACTGCACCAGCGAACTGCCGCAGTTCACCTTCTGTTCTGGTCAGTTTTTGTTGCGTCCTTAGCCCACAAAACAGTCCTAAAATCACCTAAACACCATCCCAAAAACCTCCATAAAGTTTCCCTAAAAAATCGTTACAAACGCACCCCCCTAAGCCTTCAAAATCACCCAAAGCAGTCCACTAAATCACCAAAACAGTGACCTGAAACGGAGCAGCGAAACAGCAGCGAAACGGACTTAAAACAGCAGCCCAAGCATCAAAACAACGAGGGAAAACGTTGAGTAGACAAATCGGAAAAGCATCGGATCAATCTCCCTTCCAACGGACGTGTAACGCCATTTCTTAGACGACAAAAGTGGTTAGACCTGAGGGCACCTTTTTACATATCTTCTTTATCTTTGTTTTATTTATTCTGATATATAATTTCATGAGAGTCGTTTGAAGCATGATGTGATTGTTGGATGAGCGGGATATGTGTTCCCCTTTTGTGGTATATCGGATGGAAATCCGGACGTAAATTCCATAGCCGATTCCGAATGGACGGTAGTATGGTCTGCACTCGGGATACAATGCCACGTACTACTTAAGATACACATATCTCGTCTCTTCCAAATTTTTATTTGAGCATGTTATAGTTTATAGGTTGTTTATTTATTATTTAAAGCATGGTTTAATTTAGTTTTTATTTATTTGTTAAAGCATGTTTAGGTTGTTCATTATGCATGTTCTTAGTTTATGATGTGTTTGGGTAATGATTTATTCATGTTGATTTAATGGTTCAATATGCTTGTTTTTTTACATTGCGTGGAGTTATTTGGATGAAAGCATGTTAGATCTAAGTACCCTTGAGCATGAATATTGAATAGATTCGGTTAGTTTATTGCACAAATCATATCATCACAAGCGACATAAGTAAGGGACCATTCTGAACCCAACGGTTTGAGGTATTCCCTTGCGAGGGGTGAGTGCGGCCTTAAATCTTTGTCCCGGTTCACACTGGGTGGAGACTCCATGTTATTTCGTACTCCCAACTAGGCCGCGAGCCTAGAACAGCGTCGTCAAGTTCTGTTGTCTACACTTACTATGTCCGACAAAGTTCGATTTCTCTGTTCGGACACACCACTCGATTGAGGTGTTCCGGGAGGAATCCACTGTGGAAGAATTTTATACTCTTTCAAGTAATCTTGAAACTTATATGTTTAAGTATTTTACACTATGGTCCAACCGTAATGTTTTTAATACTTTGATCGGTCTGTTTATCTACTTCGTGTCAAAACTCTAAAAGTTTCTGACTTGTGTTTCATAAGATACACATAACCGTAACGCGATGCCACATCCGTAAAGGTTACGAAGTATTCATATCCACCTCTAGCCTAGCTAGATATGGGCCCACTTACGTCACTATAAACGAGGGCTAACAGATCGTGGCACTTGCACTTTTACCAAGTAAAAGGTATTTTAGGCACTTTGCCTAATAAACTAGATTCGTAGACATTATTTGAATTAGAATCAAATCCGTCCTAGTACCCACTCTTTGAAAGTGTGGATATACGAGTCTTGTTAATGTGTCCCAGACAACAATGCCACAAATAAGTCTCATCTGATTAATTCAGTTTGAGCTTATGTTTCACATATTATATGTTTGAGATTCATTTATATTCTAAATATAAATACTGTTATTCACATCTAATGTGTTATCTCAATATCATCTTTATAAACAAAACACTTAGTGTTCTAGAATATAAAGGTATACCTGCAACGGGTTAAACTAGATACAGAGATAATTTTTCTAGTCAAACTAGATACATTATAACAGTCTCCTAATTTAAGTACATGCCCAAAGGGCATTTCCAAAAATTAAGTTTCTATGGCCAAAACAACGACTCATGTCCTGTTTCCGACTCATAGGTCGATCTCACCTGAAGTCAGTATCCTACTAATCAGCAGATCCCGCACATCAGTACATATATTTATATACCATATCTAGTATCAAAAATCCAATTTTGAAACCAGTAGTGAACATGTTTATGATAAACATACTTGAAGCTGGAGCCTTGCCCCGCCTTCACTTCCTTCATGTCTGCCTTGTCCATACGACAATCATGCTTCCAGTGACCCCGTTTGCCACAGTTTAGGTAGACATCTTGGGATATGTCATTTATCTTCCCAGAAGACTGTGATGATTTTGTCTTTGCCCCTTTTCATATCTGTAGGCACTTCATTTTTGCATATAAGTCCCTATGATGAGTCTCATTTAGAGGCACTACCTTTTATGTCACGGAAGTCGCGGGAAACGGACGTCGGAAAGGGAAATTCAGAATAAGTATGTCATCAGATTCATTTCACAAGTTCACTGTTTTCGTTCGTGCTGTGTTCGTGACCACGTTCGAACGTCAAGCAGATTGCGGGCGTTCGTGTAGCATTCGAATCGGCGTTCGAACGATGTTGGTATTTCCGGTTTTGTTGCTAGCCTCACACCCAAGCCCAATTAGCCCAACAAAGCCCATAAAACACATCCAAATTAATAAAACACATATTTAAAACATGGGAATTTAAATAAAATCTAAAAATCATATACCAAATTAAAATAAATATCAAATAAAATCATGCCTAATTAAAATCAATCAAGAATATTATATTCCTAACTAAACAAATTGCATGCCTAATCCAAACAAATTAAATATATTAACTTCCTAATTAACCAAATCTTGTCCCCCAATCAATCTTAGGCTTTCCTTGCATGACACTAAATCATATCCTCCTTTAATGCACAAATACCTTCCTTGTCAAACAAGGATTCACCATCCCCTTTGCCTATAAAAGAAATACAATCCCAACACATTCACCCTAGCTCATACACATAATATTCTCACAAGAAACAACCTAGCACATTCACACAAATCACAAGAAATAGAAGAGCTCAATCTAAAAAAAAAAAACAAAAACACAAAGCAAATAACCCTGAACCTCTCGGCCACTCTCTCTATCTCTCAAGAACCGTATACACATCCCCTTAAACACCATCCACCACCAAAAATCACCAACCAAAAACACCACCCACGATACACGCAAAACAACCTCCTTCACTACCCAAAACCGAGCACACAAATCCCCTCAAAACAGTCCCCTAACGCCACAAAAAACTGCATCACCAAAACAGTACCAAACCCCACTATAACCACCGAAACTCACCCCTAAACAGCAGCCCTTTAACCACAAAAACAATAGCCTAAAACATAAAAAAAAGTGACCGTAATACAGTAGCAAAACAGCAGCGAAACAGAGGGAAAACAGCAGCCCGAACAGAGAAGCAGTGAAGGGAAATGTTGAACCAGTGAACCGGAGGAGTTGCGGAGCATCCACCCTTCCGACGACCGCGTACGGTACTTCCGAGAGTCGGCATAAAAGGTTAGACCTGAGGGCACTCTCCGTATTTATTTTTATTCATCTTTTAATCATTTCAGTTATTTATTTCGTATGAGAGTCGTTCATGGATGCATGTTGTGGCTTTGAATAAAATGGAAAATGTGTCACCTCTTGTGGTATATAGAATGGAAACCCATACATAAATTTCGTAGCTGAATCCGAATGGACGGTAGTGCGGTCTGTACTTGGGATACAACTCCACGTACCACTTGAGCAAACGGCGCATATTTTGTTTTATGTTGTTTGATTCGTTTATTATCCGCTATTTAAATTCTGGATGTTATTTGTTTGAGTAATGATGAGGTAAAGCGCATAGGCTTAGTAATTGCGATTAAAGGTCCTCTATTTCGAGGGGTTAAAATCCTTTACCACGATGCTTTGCTGCGCCGGATGATGTATATTCGGTTGAATGTGAGATGTGTTCAATCGGGTATACAAAGTCCGATATTGTTGTCCTTATTTTTATATGCATTATGTTATTAGCGCATAGGCTTAGTAAGTCGGATTAAAGGTCCTCCATTTCGAGAGGTTAAAAGCATTTACCACAATGCTTCGCCGCACCGGATGACGTATATTCAGTTGAATGTAAGACGTGTTCAATCGTGTATACAAAGTCCGATATTGTTGTCTTTATTTTCATATGCACTATGTTATTAGCGCATGGGCTTGGTTAGTTGGATTAAAGGTCCTCTATGTCGAGGGGTTAAAAATCCTTTACCACGATGCTTTGCCGCGCCTTTTAGCCCGTTATTATTTATTAGGTGTCATTTATCATCCGTTCATGTATGTGTCATATTGTTTACTGTATTTTGGAGGTCACTGATGTAAACCCGTTCGCACACGTTTCAGAACGCCGCACAAACGCATGTTTTCTGTCTCAGTTCGTTTGAACGCGTTCTCGAATGCTACACGAACGCGAACCTTCTGTTTCCCGTTCGAACGCATTTACAAACGCTATTCGAACGCGCACGTATTTCCTTTGTTTTATCATGCATCAGGTCTGGACCCTTTCGAACGCGTTATCAAAATCTATACGAACGCGAACCTTCTGTTTACCGTTCGAACGTGTTTTCGAACGCTACACGAACGTGCATACACTGAACTGAGTCTTTTTCATCATATGTCATGCATAATTGTTTCTTAGGTGATTTCTCTTGTATCATATAATCAATCATACTATTTGTATTCCTGCATTTATTTATTTGATATGTTCATGAGATGGTATTCAAGCATTATTTAGCCCATTTAGTTGTTCATTTTCAAGCATGATTAGTCATTTATTTTGCGTTTGGAATTTGCATTATATTTATGTTGTTCTTTGTTTTCCGCATTATATGATCGAAGTATGTTCATGAGATTGTCGTGTGCTATTGCATGTTTGACGTTATGATGATTACTTTTGTGCATGTGAACTTAAAAGAAGAATACTCCTTGGAAATAAATGTTGCTTAGGCTTGGTTAAATTATTACACAAATCATTTCATTACAAGTGGCATAAGTAAGGGACCATTCCGAACCCAACGGTTTGAGGTCTTCCCTTGCGAGGGGTGAGTGCTGCCTTAAATCTTTGTCCCGATTCACACCGAGTGGCGACTCCATTATTCTCCGGTTTAGTCCCCCGCGGGCTACTCCGTACTCCCAACCGGGCCGCGAGCCCAGAACATCATGCGTCACCCAGTTTTTGTGTCCCACAGTTTTGCGACTCCACTGGGGATAGAGAATCGGCTTCGAAATAATATCTTGTAATATTAGGATTTGTGCTTTAATTAATTGTGTCTACTGTGGGTTAAAAGGGGTTTAATCAAAGGAACTTTTAAGGCCG
Source organism: Zanthoxylum bungeanum (assembly GCA_019454045.1). Taxonomy (NCBI): domain Eukaryota; kingdom Viridiplantae; phylum Streptophyta; class Magnoliopsida; order Sapindales; family Rutaceae; genus Zanthoxylum; species Zanthoxylum bungeanum. Next base: position 13,079 of record SKCR01030351.1, on the reverse strand, counting down.
GGTAATGGTTTGGTGTCTTCCTTCATTCACTACCTTTCTATAAGGAAAAGCTGTGAAGGCACCTAGATAATCATTTACTTGTAGCCTATTGTGATGGACTAATTTGGAGGACTCGTTGTTTGTTCCTGTCACCAAGCGATAAGAGCCTAAGAGGCTAGGGTACTTAAGAGAGCCTCGCTCCACCCTCCCTCTGGGGAATCTACAATAGGAAATCCATCTAACAGTTAGTCACACACTATAACTCGTTGGCACGTACTGTAAGGTATAAAAAAAGGTGCGCTCACTTGGTCGCCCGAACACTTGAGTGGGGAGACCTAGTTGTGGGCAATCCTTCGCCAGCGAGAGTCTTTGTCTACACTCCCGCAAACCCACACGTAGACCGATGTTGTATGGCCTATAGCAACTATTTCCTTGTGCTTGTGGACCATCTTCATTTGGATGCAGTTGGGCCTCTTGTCAGAAATGCAAACTTGTTGGGCCATTTAAACTGGGACGAGTTCGTATCCTATGACAATTGGGCCAAAAGGCTTCTGAAATGTTGATGGGCCACTCTGTAGAAATTATTTATGTATGCTTGTGTTTGGGAACATTGTCGTTTGGATCCATTCGGACCTTTTGTCATGAGGTATGGGCTTGTTGGGCTATTTAAACTGGGACAAGAACGTATCTTATGATGATTGGACCAAAAGCTTCTAAAACGCCAACGGGCCATTATATGTTTGTGTTTAGGAAAATTATCATTTGGATACAGTTGGACTTCTTGCCATAAGATGTGAACTTGTTGGGCCATTTAAACTGGGACGAGTTCACTCCTATGACAGTTAGCCCAAAAGCTTCTATAATGATGATGGGCCGATTTGTGTGAAAATTTTAATGAATTAATATATTCTTTGCATCGCCTGCATCTCATCCATCTCATGCATACATATATCCTGTTAACACCCTCTATGTCTATAAAATACATCATAGATTCCTGTTGGGTTAGGAAAGAGGGAAGACTCACTAAAAGACCGGTAACAGATATGAGTACATCCGATAACGAGGTATCCCGGATAGATCAGTTGGAAAACGATTTCGCCAAAATTACTGAACAGTTGCGAGCCTTGACTACTGATGTGGATGGTATGGCTGTACCCCGTGCTGGGGGAAATTCTGATAATGTGATGCGTGAGGAGCCTCCGAATGGGTTGGGGGATGATATCCCCACTTTTGATGATGACATGGCAGAATATGCGACAGAAATAATGATTGGGTCTCATGCAAAATTTCAGAAGCTTCGGGATCAGGTAGAAACGGTTACCCGCAAAATGAGGGTAAACATGAAGAGTTGTTGGATTATAAGGCAATGACCTTCGAAGAACAGTTGCCAGCTCAGTTCAAGATACCGGATATGGCCAAGTTCAATGGGAATGGGGACCCGAGGGTCCATCTTCGACAATATGTTTCAGTTATAAGTTCAGTGGGATTGTCACAGCGCCAGGTGCAGAAAATGTTTGGGATGTCACTTGAGGGGGCGCCGGTAGTTTGGTATCACAGCCTCGAGAAAAAGGTTAAAGAAGATTGGAGGGAACTAGCAGACGCCTTCCTAAAACAGTATGTTACAGACTTGGAGATTGATTTGTCACTCCGTGATTTGGAGAACACTAAGCAGAAGCCGGAGGAAAGCTTAAAGGAGTCTGTGGATCGCTGGAGGAGCCAGCTTCTGAAAATGCAGACTCGGCCCTCTGAGAATGACCAGATTAAAATGATCATCAAGGGCACTAAGCCCTCGATCTATGGCAAATTGAGGAGGGTGACTTCAATGGTTACAGATTTCCGACATCTGAAGGAAACTGTCATGACATTGAAAAAGAGGAAGCCGAGAACCGGAAGTTCTATGGCCAGAATAGGAGGACTTTTGGGGGGCATTCTGAGACCAAGCCCGCTGCTACCGAGGTTGCTGCCATCAAGAACCGGCGTTTCTCCAACTTGGGAAGACCTTTCTCCAAAGTACTTGAGAAGTTGACAAGGCAAGGATTCTTAAAACCCTTGGAGCCTAAACCACTTCCAAATCCCCCACCACCACATCTAAAAATAGACCGCTACTGTCACTTCCACCAGCAACACGGCCATGATACGGACAGCTATTCCCGCATCCGGTATGAAATTCAGGACCTTATTGATGCCCACAAAATACCCGATCCTGAAAAAGAACAGCCTAGCACACACACCAACCCTCTACCAAATTATCACTCTATTCCCCCACCCACTTACATGATCAACTCCGGCCTGCCCGAAAGCTATGTCCTCCAAACTCTCAACCACCCAGTTTCTTCCATGAGGATAGAGGATGACAGCAGTGAAGAACCATAGGCCGAGGAAGAAGGCAATGAAACTGTTCTTTATGGTTTATTTTCTACATTTTTAATAAAGACATCGACTTCGTCTACTTGTTTGAACCTTTTCCTAAATAATAATAAAGACATCAATTTCGCCTACTTGCCTGAGTCCTTTCCTTTCAACCTGCATGACATGAGTATGTTTGACAAAAGCATTCAACCCTGATACCATGATATTCAGCGACACTCAGAACACGGGGGATTCCCAAAAGGAGCAAGCAGAAAATACAGAATAACCGTTCAATAATGAGAAATGGGGCAGTGAGGCTGTCAGACTTGGAAGGAAATGAGTTCACCGAGCCGATCAATGTGGATAGATTGAAGCAGTACTTTGCCAGAGGAAGAGAAAACCAAGCAGTCATCAAGGGAATTGGTGGATGACCTAACCCAACGGGATATGAAACTCATTCATGCATACATGCATACACGTAACGTATTTTGCATTCCTTTTTGTGTTTGTTTTGTTTTGTTTTGTATTCACAGGTTTCAAAAAAGAAAAAGAGAAAGCGTCAAGTGCAAGCTAACCAGAAACAGTAACAGTATAGTGTCGACAGTTTTCAAGAATGAATAACAGGGTTGAGGCCCATTTCAGTATCAGTCTGGGGGCGAGGCCCATATCAGTATCAGTTTAGGGCGAGGCCCATTTCAGTAATCTGGTGGCGAGGCCCACATCAGTATCAGTCTGGGGGCGAGGCCCACATCAATATCGGTCTGGGGAAGGCCCATATCAGTATCAGTCTGGGGGCGAGGCCCATATCAGTATCCGTTTGGGGCGATGCCCATATCAGTATTCTGGGGGCGAGGCCCACATCAGTATCAGTCTGGGGGCGAGGCCCACATCAGTATCGATCTGGAGGCGAGGCCCGTATCAGTATCAGCCTGGGGGCGAGGCCCATATCAGTATCAGTTTAGGGCGAGGCCCATATCAGTATCAGTTTAGGGCGAGGCCCAAATCAGTATCAGTTTAGGGTTGAGGCCCATATCAGTATCAGTCTGGGGGCGAGGCCCACATCCTTATCAGTATCAGTCTGGCCGGGTATGGCACTCTGGGGGCAAGGCCCACATTAGCATCAGCATCAGCATCAGTTCTGCCGGGTATGGAGATACAACATCAGTTCTGCCGGGTATGGCACTCCGGGTATGGAGATACAACATCAGTTTTACTGGATACAGCACTCCGGGTATGGAGACATCAGATCAGTTTTTCCAGGTATAGCACTCCGGGTATGGAGACATCAGTTTTAGCACGCCAGGTACGGCACTCCGGGTATGGAGATATTATTGCGATGCCTTGGGTATGAGGTTTAGCACGCCAGGTATGGCACTCCGGGTATGGAGATATTATAGCGACGCCTTGGGTATGAGGTTTAGCACGCCAGGTACGGCACTCCGGGTATGGAAATATTACATTGACGCCTTGGGTATGAGGTTTAGTACGCCAGGTACGGCACTCCGGTATGGAATATTACTACAATTACAGCGACGCCTTGGGTATGAGGTTTAGCACGGCATGTACGACACTCCGGGTATGGAGACATCACTGCGACACTCTAGGTACGGAGACGCAACCGCGACACCTCGGGTATGGGGTTTAGCATGCCAGGGAGGGCACAACATCAACTCAACTCAACACATGGCAAGTCAAGTTGCAGCTGGCGAGCCAGGAAAGTTAAAATACATTGCATAACTTTGATAGGATTGTCACTGTTACACATTACACAAGTCCCATCAAAGTGGGGGCGACTGTAGGCACTACATTTTTGCATATAAGTCCCTATGATGAGTCTCATTTAGAGGCACTACCTTTTATGTCACGGAAGTCGCGGGAAACGGACGTCGGAAGGGGAAATTCAGAATAAGTATGTCATCGGATTCATTTCACAAGTTCACTGTTTTCGTTCGTGCTGCGTTCGTGACCACGTTCGAACGTCAAGCAGATTGCAGGCATTCGTGTAACGTTCTAATCGGCGTTCGAACGGGTCTGTATTTCTGGTTTTGCTGCTAGCCTCACAACCAAGCCCAATTAGCCCACCAAAGCCCATAAAACACATCCAAATTAATAAAACACATATTTAACACATATGGAATTAAATAAAATCTAAAAATCATATACCAAATTAAAATAAATATCATATAAAATCATGCCTAATTAAAATCAATCAAGAATATTATATTCCTAACTAAACAAATTGCATGCCTAATCCAAACAAATTAAATATATTAACTTCCTAACTAACCAAATCTTGTCCCCCAATCAATCTTAGGCTTTCCTTGCATGACACTAAATCATATCCTCATTTAATGCACAAATCCCTTCCTTGTCAAACAAGGATTCACCCATCCCCTTTGCCAATAAAAGAAACACAATCCTAACACATTCACCCTAGCTCATACACACAATATTCTCACAAGAAACAACCTAGCACATTCACGCAAATCACAAGAAATAGAAGAGCTCAATCTCAAAAAAACAAAAACACAAAGCAAATAACCCTGAACCTCTCGGCCACTTTCTCTATCTCTCAAGAACCGTATATACATCCCCTTAAACACCATCCACCACCGAAAATCACCAACCAAAAACCCACCCACGATACACATAAAATAGCCTCATTCAATACCCAAAACCGAGCACACAAATCCCCTCAAAAAGTCCCCTAACGCCACAAAAAACTGCATCACCAAGACACACACAAAACCCCACTGTAACCACCGAAACTCACCCCTAAACAACAGCCCTTTAACCACAAAAATAGTAGCCTAAAACATCAAAAACAGTGACAGTAATACAGTAGCAAAACAGCAGCCCGAATAGAGAAGCAGTGAAGGGAAATGTTGAACCAATGAACCAGAGGAGTTGCGGAGCATCCACCCTTCCGACGACCGCGTACGGTACTTCCGAGAGTCGGCATAAAAGGTTAGACCTGAGGGCACTCTCCGTATTTATTTTTATTCATCTTTTAATCGTTTTAGTTATTTATTTCGTATGAGAGTCGTTCATGGATGCATGTTGTGGCTTTGAATAAAATGGAAAATGTGTCGCCTCTTATGGTATATAGGATGGAAACCCAGACATAAATTCCGTAGCCGAATCCGAATGGACGGTAGTACGGTCTGTACTTGGGATACAACTCCACGTACCACTTGAGCAAACGGCGCATATTTTGTTTTATGTTGTTTGATTCTTTTATTATCCATTATTTAAATTCTGCATATTATTTGTTTGAGTAATGATGAGGTAAAGCGCATGGGCTTAGTAAGTGCGATTAATGGTCCTCTATTTCGAGGGGTTAAAATCCTTTACCACTATGCTTTGCCGCGCCGGATGATGTATATTCGGTTGAATGTGAGATGTGTTCAATCGGGTATACAAAGTCCGATATTGTTGTCCTTATTTTTATATGAATTATGTTATTAGCGCATGGGCTTAGTAAGTCGGGTTAAAGGTCCTCCATTTCGAGAGGTTAAAATCATTTACCACCATGCTTCGCCGTGCCGGATGACGTAAATTTAGTTGAATGTAAGACGTGTTCAATCGGGTATACAAAGTCCGATATTGTTATCTTTATTTTCATATGCACTATGTTATTAGCGCATGGGCTTAGTAAGTTGGATTAAAGGTCCTCTATGTCAAGGGGTTAAAATCCTTTACCACGACGCTTTGCCGCACCTTTTAGCCCGTTATTATTTATTAGGTGTCATTTATTCATCCGTTCATGTATGTGTCATATTTTTTACTGCATTTTTGAGGTCACTGATGTAACCCCGTTTGAACGCGTTTCAGAACGCCACACGAACGCATGTTTTCTGTCTCAGTTCGTTCGAACGCTACACGAACGCGAACCTTCTATTTCCCGTTCGAACGTGTTTACAAACGCTATTCGAATGCGCACGTATTTCCTTTGTGTTATCATGCATCAGGTCTGGACCCGTTCGAACGTGTTATCAAACGCTATACGGATGCGAACCTTCTGTTTACCGTTCGAACGCATTTTCGAACGCTATACGAACGCGCATACACTGAACTGAGTCATTTTCATCACATGTCATGCATAATTGTTTCTTAGGTGATTTCTCTTGTATCATGTAATCAATCATACTATTTTTATTCCTTAATTTATTTATTTGATATGTTCATGAGATGGTATTCAAGCATGATTTAGCCCATTTAGTTGTTTATTTTCAAGCATGATTAGTCATTTATTTTGCGTTTGGAATTTGCATTATGTTTATGTTGTTCTTTGTTTTCCGCATTATATGATCGAAGTATGTTCATGAGATTGTCGTGTGCTATTGCATGTTTGCCGTTATGATGATTACTTTTGTGCATGTGAACTTAAAAGAAGAATACTCCTTGGAAATAAATGTTGCTTAGGCTTGGTTAAATTATAACACAAATCATTTCATTACAAGTGGCATAAGTAAGGGACCATTCCAAACCCAACGGTTTGAGGTCTTCCCTTGCGAGGGGTGAGTGCGGCCTTAAATCTTTATCCTGGTTCACACCGGGTGGCGACTCCATTATTCTCCGGTTTAGTCCCCCGCGGGCTACTCCGTACTCCCAACCGGGCCGCGAGCCCGAAACAGCATGCGTCGCCCATTTTCTGTGTCCCACAACATCCCTAGAAGCCTTCGGTCAAGCCTAGACCTTCTGGGATGCAGAAGTAAGATGCGCATTTCGCTTCTTGCCCTTTTGTAAGCTCTGGATCTGTCTCCTTGAGCATAGCCATTAACTCTCCAAGAGTTTTCTTTTGCAATCAGTACTTCTAAGATCTAAGTATAGATCTTATGAAGATCTTTCAATTTCAATATCATAATATAAGGATCTAATCCTTAGTTCTGATGAAGAAATTAATGAATCATTGCGGCAAGCATAACAGATTGAGCACTAAAGTTATCATCACCATGAGTCTTCTAAAACTCATGCTCCACTATTTGCTCAACTACGGGCTAAGGCCCGAGATGTCACTCTATCAAATAAAGTAACTTCTCGGCTCCCAAGACTATCCTGAGGTTCTATTCCCAATCTGAAAATTGAAGCCGCTTAAAGACATTTTCACCCAGGATTATGTTTTAAACGCTAATCTTTCAATTATGTTGATTCTAATAGTCCAACTATCCAATCAACGATTTCAGGTACTATAATGATTTCTATAGTCTAACTATATAATCAACTACTATTTGATTGGATAAATTCAAATGTATTGATTACTATAATCCAATTATATAACCAACTATAAATGAAGTAGTTTGAATACAGTCCAACTGTTTAATTAAATTAACAATTGAATATTAGTCCAACTAATATATATAAATTTTTAATGACGAAAAATTGAAATGAGCGCGTATTGGCAAGTAGTTAAACGAAATTGTAAATTTAATACTTGGCTCCCACTATTTTTCGACGAGCCTCTAACCCTCTGTGGAGTACTCGGGAAACCTAGTTTCCTAGTGGGCTAGGATCTCGTTAAATAACACACAATCTTGACTTTGGCCAACAAATTGTATGATACTTAACTAGGTAGATCTCTAAGATCAATTGGATCTCATCCAATTCCTAGATCCAGTAGGTAGACTTCCGAGTCCGAAACATATATCCAATATATGTAAATATATCCAATATATTTCCTAACCTTTTTCCTCTAAATCAACTAAGCCTTGGCTTTAGCTCAACAAGCTTAATGATTATAGTTAAGCGCGACCCATTGACAGTGGGAAAGCTTCGTAATCGAGGCCGATGAACAAGAAGTGACATTGACTTTGTCCAACAAATCAAAACTTGCCCAAGGCGTACGATATGGAACAAAGCCTTCATGATTCAAAAAAATCCGCGATGGACAAAGGTCTTGACTTTGGCCAACAAACCAGTGCCAATCTTGGATCTTGAGAGAGAATCACTCAATGGAAGGAAATCGCTTAATATTTATTGAGGGTTTTTTCGCGCGTAATTGGCAACCGATTTATTATCTTTAATTAGGTCTCATCATACACCCTTAAGCATGCATTCTAAAATCATAATAAGGCACAAATAAAATAATAATGATATGCGGATGGATATCTCACAAATTGTTCCTAGAACAAATCACTCAATTTCCTCTCCCTGGCTAGCACTATTCTAACTTCTACCCAATTACATAATACTTCTAAAGAAACCTCATTTACATTGAGGGGAATAGGAGAGAAGAGAATTACAAAGAGTCAAGAGATAAAGGATGGACACGCAGGTCCAATTTAATAAATTCTAAATTTATTACAACAATTTCCAAAATTGCTCTCACCCAACTAATATCCATCTGATATACATTATTCATACAATACATCCATGTATTCACACAAAACATGTTATCAATCAATCTAACCCAATTAATTAATCTTTGATTAATGACCATCCAATGTTCAAACAACGATTTGATTTGAGCGAGTCCAACTCGTTTAAGAATAAGTACTCAAAGTGCGAATTCTTGAATTATATCGAACTACAATTTTAAATCCAATTTAATTTGTATTCAATACTAATTCTTTATTTAATTCCAAATTAAATAATTACACCTTAAATGTGCCTTTTAGACTTGGATTCCAAATCCAATCTTTATGGGTCTCAAAGCCCGATTAATATCCAATGTCAACTTAATTAAAGTCCAATGGGCTTTCAATTGATTTCTTAAGGCATGGGCTTTGGCCAATATGGGTCAAACCTAAATGCCAAGGCCCAATAAAGGAATCACCATGTTTGCCATAAAATTAATTTCGGCCCATTAGGCCCAATTAAATTTTAAAGGCCCAATTATCATATTTGGACTTTATGGAAATGGTTTTAGGCCCAATTAGATCCAACCAATTATCCTAAACCAAACTTGGCCCAACCAAGCCCATTAAGCACAAATAAAACAACATTAGCCCAATTCAAAATTAAAGGCTAATTTTTTTAATCACAATATTCCAAATATCATAATTATTTAATTAAAGTGTATTAGCCATAATTAATTAGTTAAATTAATATTTCAAAACACCAATTACACTAATTAATCATGCTTTAATTAATCAACTTATGTCCAACACAAATTGAAGCAAAATCAATCCAACATGCTCTCCAAGGCTCACGGCAATGATGGAATTTTTATATCCGATTTTTATTTCAATCCAATTAAATCACAAATCAATATATCCAAACATTTTAAACACATCCAATGGCTTAAAATCAAAAATCACCAAGAGCTACAAGGGTCATCACATTCGTCCAAGCATATGGAATTAGGGGAAATTTTATCCAATTCAATTTCTCAATTCCTAAGATGCACAAATCCAATTTAACATCATTCAAGCTCAACCAAAACCTCAATTTGAAGAAATCATGCATAAATCATAAAAGCCTCAAATTAAAGTCTATGAACCCTAATTCATTTCATGTTTAATTTAGGCTCTGCTACCATTATTGGGTTCTCTAAGAACAACCTAGGATCTATTAAGCATAAAATTTGTGTGAATAAACAAATTAAGATAGCGGAAAGTACTCACTTTGATCGGCTAAGAGGATGTAGGAGATAACAAAATTTTCCAACCTTTGTGTTTAGCTCCAAGCTCTTCTTTGCATGAATGATGAGCTCCAAGCTTAGATTCTTGAATTCCAAACTCAAGGGAATGGTTTCCCTAACACCTTTGTTTTGACTCATTTGATGTGCTAGCATGCAAGATTTTGAAACAAAATCATCACACATGAACCTTAGGTTCATGTCACAATGGAGAATGAGAGGGGGATGGGTTTCGGTCATGCCAAACATGAGAGGGAGAGAGTGTCTTTCTTATTTTGTGAATTATGTAATTGATTTCAAAAAACAATTACCTTTTACCAAAATTGGTAAAAGTCATTCCAAAATGACAAAGAGTGTAAGATAAGCAACCACCAACTTCTAGCACCATAAAGTAACAAAGTTGACTAGTGATGTGACTTGTGTGGGCCCCACTTTAATTCAAAATCCGAGTGGGCCCGCAAACACGTTCCGAGGGATTAGGTTCATTAATTCTGAATTAACGAATTTTCTGTTACGACTTAATTAAATCAAATTTAATTAAATAATTATGCCTAGCAAAATTACTATTAAAGTCGCTTGCGAATTAATTCTAAATTAATTCGTTCGCCCGAATTAAAATCCAATTTTAATTCCGTTATGAAATCTAATTTCATTTAATATATCGAATATATTATTTTATCAATTAATTCCAAATTAATAGTTCTCTCTCTTCCATTTGAATTTTATCCCAGATAAATTATTTCCGCAATTAATCCTAGATTAATTTTCTCTCTCATAATTAATCCTAGATTAATTCTATTCGAGTCAAACGTCATCGGTGCATCTTCGGGAAGCGACCCATGAGATCTCTGGATATGTTGGCAGTAAATCCGGTTATCAGACAATCCGAATACGTGCGTACCCCGTACCACGTTTTTACCGATTTACAAGACATGGTTGGCTTCTAGCAAAGCACCGTGCCTCCCCAATTCTCCAGAAATATTCTTTTAAGGAATATGTAATCTTTGTCAGGCGTAGTATACGTAGTATTACGTATTGCGATCCAGTATCGATATCACATGCTAGGCCTAGGGTTGGAATTATGTCTGCCCCGTACGAAGCATATATCGGATCTCTGGTAACTAGTCTCTATAATCGGATAATCATGACCTAGTCATATTATCCCGATGACTATAGTACTAAAGAGTACTAGTTCCGTATCCTACGTGATCATCATCTCCATATGACTGGAGTGATACTTCCATCTTGACATCACACCCAATACACTACGATTCTCAGTATACCCAGAAGAGGCGTACACAGAACCTGTTAAAGCCCCAGACGACCAAAACCAAAGTATATTGATTGTCGCAAGTATTAGCGATGCAAGTCTCAGGTTAAGACCAAATACACCTACCCTGATTCGGATTCCCATAGACACATAGTCATACTACCAATGGGATTCTGAGGGGTCTATCCAGAGCGAAGCTGTTTCCGTACCATCGGTAAACAGAACCTCCTATTACACTTGCATAAGTATCCAATACCCAAATATATGAGAACTATGCTGTTACGCTTCCATAACACGCACAAGTGTAATACTAGTCTATTCCGCATTATCGATGTCCAGTCTCAATAATACTACGACTAGGGATATTTAATGATTAAACCTTAGTGGATTAATATTATCTTATATCTTATTAATCTGGTACTAATCATATGGACTTTTATCATTTTGTATCTCAGTAATCCAATTACAAATGATAAAAGAGCAATTTCCTTTGTCACATAGTTAATTTGTACAACAACACAATGTTCTGTACAAATAGTGATGCTAATTGTCCAACATTATTTATATCAGATTGTTTACATTTATTAATTCCAATATTAAAGATATCTTGTGAGGTACGCAATATTTAATGGCCATGATCGTTTGGGGAACAAAGGATCTGAATATTATAACTACCATATAAATACAAAGAACGATTCTTAATATTTACATTATAACCTTCAGTATCTAATACAAAAAAAGGACATAATATTGCCACACATCCAGGCACAACATAGAAGTCATTTAACAAAAGTCTCCCACTGGGTAAGGGAGTCTCGCATATGCCCACTCCAACTGCATCCAGAGAGTCGCCACTCCCGAATCACAACTGCATATCCCCAAATTTCAGCCGTCTACTTCCCGTCAGCACCTGCAACGTATTGCTAATGTGAATAGGACAAGCAGAATCTAAAATCCAAATAGATGTCATAGCTTCACAAGCTAATGAGATATCGATAATAGGAAAAATAAAAGTACCTGATGTCGATGCTTTTTCCTTCCTCATTTATGCGAGATAGTCCAGGCAGTTTCATTTCCAGTGCCCGACTTTCTGACAGTGGTGGCATTTGTCTTCAGAAGCTCTCTTGGGCTTCGCCGTCTTACCATGCTGAGGAATATTAAAACTCTTCTTTTTCTTTCATTTTATCTTCTTCCCCTTCGAATTGGATTGGGAAGAAGCGGAAAGTGAAGTGGGTTTCGAAAGTGTAACATCCCGCTTTAGCAGCAATGTTACCGGCAGGAGACAGGCTAAACCCATCTCCATAAGCCTCTGATTCTAGAAAAAATTCGGCATGATGTATTTGTAACATCATGCAACCTGGCCTATAGCCAGCATCCATATACAACATAAACATAGAATCTCGGCCTCAGGCCGGAATCACAACATCAATGCAATCTAAGGGCCCAAAAAATACGCGATGCAGACATAAAGACATAATACAATCAGGGCTCCGTGCCGACAGTACATATATACAAAAACTTTTACAACATAAGCATATGTGCTCAGCACGTCTCAACTTATACAATCTAAAACATAAACTATTAGACTCTTTATTTCCCCCAAGACCTGGTGACTGGTTGACTGCAACCGCTGTATCCGGCTCCCCCAGCTCTGGTGTCTGTGGTTGACCGATCAGGTCACCAACCTGCAAAACTAACAAACTGTTGTGGTGTGAGTCATAATGACTCAGTAAGTAACTATGCTCATAACTTGAGCGTCGAAGTCTGAATTCAATTTCTAAATTAGCCTGAGTTGTCTATATGTCCATGCAACTACGTATTAAGTCTGAGCTAACTATCTAGGTCTTGTCCATTAAACATATAACTTGTTACTGATCTTTTATCTGATTACTCATACACTTT